>BOPP01000033.1:2350826-2362927 GCA_017312745.1 Gryllus bimaculatus | reverse complement strand
GGAGGGGGACTGGGGGTGGGTGGGATTAGCATCCGTTGGGAACACGCTTCGCAGTTTTACACTGTGTGTTTGAGCAGAAGTCGGTTTGTGTTTGAACAGCGCCGCGACGTGCACAGAATCATACTCGCCAACTTGTTCTGCGCGTTGATGAAATTTATGGCTACAGCATGAGAGAGTGTATTTTGTACGTGAACTGACAAAGTTGTGTTAATAAAAAACTAGTACGCTTAACTAAGTTACTGAGATACAAAGTGGTATTTCTAGTCCTGTAAGTACTATTATAATTGAATATGTTAATATGATTGTTGGTTGCTTATTGACAATATGGATGCTGTTCTTTAATTTTAAGTTATAGTCTCTTTTCAAATATACAATTTTTTACATTAGTATTGAGCGGATTTTGATTACCTAAAAAATTGCCAAAAATGATCAATAAAATGCTCTTAAAATGTTTTTAAAATGTCCTACAAGCAAAGAAAAATTATTTAACACGTTATCAAAACCAATTCGGATGAACAGCTCAAGCTGGCCTCGTTATAGGTGCAATCGAGGCTTCTCCTCTTAGTTCACGTGCACTGATCTTGCAAAATTTTAGTTTGGACTGTTTTTTACCAGGAAATCTGCCTTTAATTATTCCGAAATCGGCCGAACCGATAATATCACTGTTAGGCGTCAGAGGAACCTTGGATTACAAACAAAGGCTGCCATCACAATTTTTGAGCAAAGAAATCAAATAGGCTACACATAAATTCTGTGGAGAACTGGTTGGAGTGTGGTTGAATCGCGTAAGCATTACTTGACGCAAGTACCTTATTAAAATGATATTGAAATCGATGAAATCAGCGAAAATGTATTAAAAAGATGGGAAAATGTAAAAAAATGACTTATTTGCCGAAATAAAAAAAATGCAAAAAAAGAGACGTATAAAAATTGGTAATTTATTATTGTTATAACATAAGTTCATTTCTATACTAAACGGCGTTGTTCTAAAGTGAGAAAGAAAAAATAACATTTCATTAAAATCCCCACACTCATTAACTCATCACCATTCAACGACATATGAGAACTATTGAGTTAACAATGAACAGGATATAACCTACCTAATTTTTGAACGATGAATGCTCAGGCACCAGAGAAGAATTTTTAAGGATGAAGTAAAATAAGCATGTACTAAGTAACTATAAAGAAAGAAAGTGGTGTTATAACAGCTCTTCTCTCCTCATTATTGGGTACGGAAAATTATAGTCGCAGCAGACGGTTGTCTCCAAATGAACTCTAGCCCTGAGAATTCGAAACTGATATTTCGATTTTGGAAGTACTTTTCATGAAGCTTCGAACACATTTTCGATTTTTTTTAAATGTCTCCAAATTTTTGGATTAAGCTTTGTCTTGGGATATCTTGAAGAACTTGGCATCAGTGCATTTGACCGCTAGAATTCTCCTCCACATAGCGGCCGAAATGTACTGGCTCACAAACTAAAGTGTCGAAAGTCCTCCCTCGCCAAGTATTGAACCCTGCTATCTCCCGGCCAGAGACATAGCAGTGACAACTGTTGCCCTGACCTATTTCAGCGGCTAGAAGAATAAGAAGAAGAAGAAGAAGAAGAAGAAGAAGAAGAAGAAGAAGAAGAAGAAAGATGAAGAAGAAAAAAGATGAAGAAGAGAAAAAGATGAAGAATAAGAAATTAAAACTGCGAGAGCGCAAGGGAGTAAAGAAGCAGGAGAGATTAATACGATGACAAGGGAAGAGAGCGAGAAAAGAGAGAGAAAGAGCAAATAGAAGAGAGCGAACAAGCGTGAGCGCAAGACAAAGGGAGAGAGCACGGCAAGGGAAAGAGCGACAAAACATGAAAGAGCATAAAACAACGTGCAAAAAGCAAAAGGGACTGAGCGCGTGGCGGGGAGCGAATATTGGAGCTGTGGGCCAATGTCGCCCCCGAGAAAGTTCCTCTCTTTCCCCCTGACTCGCAGCACTGCGTAAGAAAGCTGGCCCAGCGGCCCATTCCGTCTCATCTCCCCTATTAAGAGAGCAAGTTGCGAGACCTTCGCTCCGCCCGCGGCCTCCCTTGATGGTCGCCCGGCGATTCGTGCCCGCCCCGGACTCCCGGGGCTTAGCCCCCCCCCCCCCTCCCCACACTCTTCCTCCCATTTCCGCGACTGCCACGCCGTCTGGCGGCTTCCCACAGCTTTCAAGCGCCTCCGCCAGCCTCCGGCGCTCGGCTCTCCATGTGACAGGTGGGGCGAGGCGGGGCGGGGGTCTTAAGTTTTCCATTTTCTTCACTTGTAATTCCTACGCCGATATTTTCCCTCCCTTTAATGCTGGAGTGGCGGATGCGGGATATTTCGGAGCTTGGCTTCCATCTCCTTTGATATGGATGTGCCGTCGTTTCCTTCTGTAGTGTACGGGTCTGGCAAGTTAAAGGGGAGGAGAAGAGATGCGCTTTGCTTCTGAAAAAGAAATTTAATGTCTATCTTGAATTATTTGTTATTTTAGAGAGACTTCGTAGCAAATCGTTGAAAAATAAATTGTTATTCGTTACCTTTTCTCAAATAACTTTCTCAAATATAATATTTTTAGGTTATGTTACGTGAAGTGGTGTAATATAATATGAAAACTGCAATCCTTATCATTTTCAGGAGAAATACACAGTACTGAATTCTGATAGGTAGTTATGTATGAGACAGTCAGACAAGTCATAGCTCTTGTCGAATTAAAAGAGAAGTAACGCAGGTTTTTTAACGATGTAGTTATTACACAAACTATGTTAGATTTCCCTCGTAGTCACCAGTACAAACCAATCATTTGTCGCGACATGGGAGGGGGTGTACCCCTGCCTTCTATACTTCTGCTGCCAGGCCGTGGAAGAGCAGCAGTACTGTGGCAGCTTCTTTGAGGTCTTCATCACTGAAATCGTGTGCCTCCGCAAAGATCCTTCAATAGTGTGATTAATCCAATCACACCTCTCGTTTGACACAGTTATGCTTTCCTAACATATGATCTCTCCGCAGAGGAACAATCTCTGTAATTCCGTGTGCCCATCTTCTTTTGTTAGAATTCATCATCTCGTCGGTGAACGAGTGTGAAATCAGTATTCAATGATTATGAGATACTAATATGTTCGAATTTAAGAAATATTGTCGAGTGTTTAATGCAATTAAGAAATATAACCTTAGAAGTTATCTATTGACAGACCGTCTTAATTACTCATGTTACGCTTTAATAATATTTACTTAACAATACTTTTAGTAACTATTTTGGCTGCGAATAAAGGAAATGTAGCCAAAAATAGTACGTTTTCTAATAAAATCTAAGTGGACATAACAGAGTTTAAAAAATTACGTCACGTGACTACGAGAGAAGTGACATTTTATTTTGTAGGACAATACTATTCATCTACCAGTCGAAATTTCTAAGGATTGTACGATACTTGTTCGTATACGAACATACGAAACTCATACATTCAATCCAGGCACCAACATCTAAAGCCGCGGGAAAGAGCGACAAAGTTGGAGAGTATTTATTTTGCTTTTTCAAGTAACTCCATAGTAATTCTTAACATTAAATCTTTGCATGTGTTCGATTTCTCCAAGTTTTAGCTTCATAACAGAGCGATTTTCCGATATCTAACGTCATCTCAGGTTTCCCTAAGGCGGCATTCAACAAATGACAAACCTTTAGAAAATGTCTAACCAAAGAAACACAGAATTACAGAGTACTTCTTGCATTTCAATCATGACTTATATAGAAAAAAATACACCCGAATGAAATTAAAGTAACGAGAAAAAACTAACCGTTTGATGCGTATTCTATCCTACTTAATATACAGAAGTAAAGGGGTTTATTTCGAGGGTATAAATATTTTTTGAACCGTTGTAAAGTATTTATTATCTAATTAAAGTTTCAACTATTTATTTATTATATATACTCTATAATTTTTCAACTATTATAGAATGTCACTTTGCTCCCAGAAAAAATTACTGTGATTTCATGTTCAGTATCGACTGTCAGGCCTGCTTAGCGCGGCCTAGCATTTCCAAATGAATCTGAATACCCAAGAATTGGCCGAATTGAGCAGATGCGCGAAGTACAGGAAGGGCAGACGCTGGCATAAAGGAGTGATGCCACAAAGAAAGAGAGAGAAACACAGAGAGAGGGAGGAGACAGCAAGAGTTGTGCAGCGAGTGGGATGAGGAGGCGAAGAAAAAAGAGCGGAGAGCGCGTGCCGTATACGCCTGGTACGACCCCGCCCCTTTCCCCTCCACCCCTCTTCACCGCCTCGCACGCTCTACACAATTACCAGCGCGCTGTACGGCGCGGCGCGGCGCCGCCAGGCGAGGCGAGGCGAGGGGAATCAATGCGAGGCCCTTAATTGCTGTGTGCAAGGGCTGGGCTGCGCTGGCAGGCGGGGCGCCAGGCAGGCGTTCAGTGCTACAAGGCGACTAGGAAGGGCAATGCGAGTCTATTATGGGGCTGGCGAATAAGAAGCACACAGGAAGAGGAGGTTCAGTGCATCGACTGATGTGCCTGCAGTGCCTATGACCAAGGGTCATAGGTTAGAGTCCCGACGGTGACAGGATTTTCGACACTAGCTTGTCAGCTAGATCAAATTCAGTCGCTGCCTGGAAAATAAATTCTAGCGACCAGCTGCTCTGATCTGTAGTCTTCCGTGGTTTCTCCGATCATCATCAGGCGAATGCCGGAGCAGGACCCTAATTAAACGGGTCCTGCTCCGCGAAGGAGGCGTTCAGTGTCTGAATTTTATAACTCACGTACTCCCAACGCTTTCGGAGCTGGGGGTTAATAAAACACCGCGTTTATGTTACCGAAGTGGAAGATCGTGTTGACCTTCTTAAGTGTTTTGAAAGCGTGGCGGCAGAAATAAAGTTACAACTCGGCAAAGTTTTTGGCGTCACAGAGGCCGCGCGCAGCAGAGGCGTATCTTGCATGAGAGGAGGCCATTTTGAGTACTTGTAGACTCCCTGTTACCCGAAGTGAAAATGCGAAATTTTGGCTGGATAGTCTACACAAAGATGATAAACTATCCTAAATAACACATAAATAATAGTTTTCTCTCTCCTTTTATATTCGTTAGGTTAAGTCAGGTTAGGTTAAGATAGTGTAAACTATCACCGAGTCCTGAATGAGAAACGAGGATTGAATCACTCTCTATACGCACGTATCCTATTTCGGCCGTTCAGCTGACACGGATTACTTTCCTCTTCCATCTCAACGGGACTTTGGCTGTAGCTCACTTCTTCACCGCTTCGTGGAGCCATTTCTAAATTTCTATACATGTCATAAGAGAGTAGAAGTCAGAGTTTTGTAACAGCAGTAAGACAAAGCAAGAGTATTGCGCCTGAGCATTTATATCCATATGCATATCCGCATTGTTACTACCCAGCTTCTGTACAACTGCGCTGCGCGGCGTCTGAGATCCCGCATTCGGGCAATTCCCTCTGGCAACACTGTTCATGTCATTTACTCTCATTGTCTCCCATTCCAAATGATTGCGGCCTCCAAGCTGTTTCCAGTACATTGCTCAGCTGTTGTTTTTTACTGTGATACCCGTTGCTTGGGTAGTAGGTACCTTCAGTAATTTTTTTTATCATTAATTTTTCTAACAAATATATTTGTTATCCTTCAAAGTTTTAATGTTTTTATATTTTTCCTTTTATATTTATATTTGTTATATTGATTGTAGGCAATGAAACAGACATAAAAAATCTTTTGGTATATATATAATGTTATATGTATTGGAATAACGTAAAAATGTTTGTTTTATAATATCCAACAATTAATTGCTTTATCATTTTGGCCGAGGAAGAGGTCTGAAATGAGTTCCGAATGGTTTCGAATTTCGAACCTCAATGCCTCATTGGAACTAAGTTTTCCGAGAAAAGGTATGTCGCTGATATACAGAAGGTAATTTACGTAACGTAAGGGGACATTGTTAAAACTGGGCCATTATTAGCTTTCTATCAATTTAGTGAAATGAGTTTTTGAAGGGAATCTTTTTATTTCCCGCGGGTAAAACAAATCCGCCTGCATAACATGAAAACTGAAACAAAAAGTTATCGCTTAGGTAGCTTAGACTGCCCAAGACGACTGCACTGCTGCATCGAGCGATGTGGAGCGTACTGGTAATTAGCGCTGCGACATCGATGGCGATGTTTTAAACACTAATGTATAAATACCGATGTATATTTAACATCGATGGTTTTTCTTTTCCGATGTTTTGTTTCTGGCCGTGAAAATGTCTTGAAATTCAGCCGCACCACGAACTTCCGAACGTGTAACAATAGCACGGTTCAGCGGTCGGTCTGTTGAGATACAAGCTCAGGGCAACTTAGCCGAGGTACGAGGCCACCAAAGCTGTGGTGAAATACCCGTTGTTGTCTGTTGTGTACGTGTCTTGGAGGGATGGCGGACTTTAATTTGGGACTATAATTAATATATATATATATATATATATATATATATATATATATATATTAATTTCCAATTAATTCTTTCTCTTAATTGTGTGGGATTTTCTTTAAATATCTCAAAAACCAAGACGCGGAAGCAAGTTCTCGGAGCGATTTACGTAACATGGACTTTCAAATCTCTATATTCGAGGCCAGCAATTGACATCGGCCGCCAGTCCCTTTTGTGAAAGCTAGCCGTGCACGACTTGAGAACTGCGAACTGAGTTAGAGGGCATCCGTTAGGCTCGGAGGAGGTAACAACCAGTGCATTTATGCGACGGAAGGAGCCATTCGTTGAGCGTGCCGACCCCCACTGTTCTGTGCAGTGGCAATCTCAGCGAGGCCATACATGTCTCTAAGAGATACGCTCAACTGCACAAGTTTGTAAGAGAAGTACGTTTGAGTCTCTCTCCTTCCCTCTCTCTCCCCCCACCCGCCCCACCCGCCCCACCCGCGATATCCACTGGGGGCGTCGCGCGCCGGCGCTCCTAAGGCGGCCAACGCTGCCGTCGCCTCGCTGGCGCAGCTAACGCAAAAGCGGCGCGGCGGCAGCAAGCGTGGTGCGCGGGCGGGCCAGTGGCGTCCAGGGAAGCAAGAGCCCTCCGCCGCCGCCGCCCGCTCGCTTTTTACCCGGCCCCGCGCCGCTGCCCCGCCCCGCCCCGCCCACCTGCACCGCGTCGCGTCGCGGGCACAATAAGAAGCGAGACAGGCGCATTGCGCACGTGCGTTCGCGCTTGAGCTACCGCTGCACACGCGCGCCGTTGCCACATCTCGCCAGCAACACAAGCGATTGACGTTGGTTTTTTGTTCCAGTTCAATCAGCTGTTACCCTGAGAATATTTGGGTAATTTTAAGAAACGAGGTTACTGTTCTGTGATTCGTTGATTCATTGATTGATTAGTGATTCCGGGCGCGGTCCCGACTAAAGTTCCGTAAGTGTTGTGCATGTTTTTTTTCGCGGGATGTGGCGGTGATCAATCCCCGCCGGATGGTGAGATCTGGCAACGACCTACACGTGGACTTCCGGGGTTTTCCCTAACCAGGCATTTCCGACCAGCAAGGTACCATCCGGGACAAGCGCCAAGATCTCAACCGGCCACCCGGCATGTGTGGTGCATGTCAATATAAGTGTGTATATAAGAATGGGGTGAGCCTAGAACGAGGAAGAGGAAGGAAAGATCGTGCGCGGTCCATGGCCCGTTTGTTAGGGTACTGCTCGTCTGGTGTTGATGGCAGAAACCACGGAACACCGCACAGAGCAGCCGGCCGCTACAATTCGCCTTCAGACAGCGACTGAACTCGACTTAGTTATGCAGCGTGTGTCGAAAATCCTGACGTCGTTGAGACTCGGAGTGACATGGCAGTGACATGGAGTGATACCCAGAGCCACTTTAGTTGGTAGCATCATTCTTCAATTACGAAGTAACCTTAGTCGTATTATGTCGTCCTACAATACATTTCTCGAATTATTTGTAACGTTTGCTATTATTACAGTACTACACAAACCTGAAACGCTCATTCCCACGCAAAAATACGTGACTCTGCTCGCATTCACACTTTCCGTTCGCCGCACAGGCTCCCCGAGCACTCGTATTCCACCATCACGCGACGCTTACGTATACGAACACTGCCGATACACCAAGAGAAAAGCAAACGATTAGGTTTTCGAAATTTCACGGGTTTTAATAAAAATTATATATGTGCCAAATTATTACAATAAAATTACTTCATTCTTGAAAACGCCTAGTTGTTTTTGAATCGTTATTTACGCAACTACAAGTAGAACAGAAAGTTAATCATGACATTCGAATGAACAGATTACGGATGTTGGCTAACCAGATGAGCCGAGTCTATCATGTTCAAAATGCGTACACCTTTTGGTGTACTCAAACACTGTCAATTGCATCCATTATTATATTGTAGTGCATATTAATGGAAACCTACAAGTTTGTACATTTAGGATCACTTTGAATATTCACTATTGTAGTTGCAAGAAGGCGTCGTATGATAGAATGTAATGTAAACTAATTCAAAGGCTTCATCGTTCCAACCTATGCTAAAAACGTGCTTCGCACTATTTGAGAAAACAACGTAAAGAAACAAGTTTGTTATTCTTGACTCTAGATGATGAGAGAAGAGGTGATCATGGGCGGGTAAAAGAATTAGGGATGTATGAAGTTGATTTTGGAAAGGCGGTGGGATGAAAAGCAAATAGCGTCACCCTGTCATGATGGAAACGCATGTGGCAGTACGCAGGACTTGGTAGTAAACAACGGGACTTGAAGCGGAATCTTAGTTAAAGTATTTTTTAACACGCCGTTCGCGAAACGCGGTTTGCGTCTTTGTTTTCCGTGTGCGAAACAGCTATATTTTTCACAGTGTGCGAAACATCGCGAAGCATGTGTGAAACATCTGTGACGATTCGCAATTGTCTTTCGTCTTGACGACGCCTTTGTTTATTATTTAGTAACAATAGTATTACGACTGGCTGGAATGCGTTTACTTTTGCACAAGTAAGGTATTTCTAGTTATTTTATATTTAATTTATATTATTTTACTTGACGCATTGCGTTTAGCTCACGACGTGTTAAAAAAAACATACGCAACACGGGCGCGAGGTGATACTCGCTCTCGTCTATTTGTTGTCTTCGCTACTCTCGGACACCAAACCCGACTCTTGCGTGAATCACCTGTTTCACGCCCTTATTACATAAACGTACTATCTGTGTAGACTGTGTCTACGTACTACCTGCGTAGAACCTTCGAGAGCCCACACGAAATGCCGAGAGCAACATTGCGGATGAACACATGAGAAATGTTGTAGACGTTTAGTCTTTTTCAGGAAACGAATTTGGTACTGAAATTTCTTCGAACAGAACAGAAGTAAAATGAACATAGTGAATGTTTTCCTCGTATGGCAACTATGATTCCGTTGCGCTGCCGCAACAACTCGACGACAGGGCCGTGCCGCGGCCGGGCATGGATTTACCGCGCTTACTGACGCCACCCAGCACTGTTTGCAACGCCCGCGAAATGAGGAAATCCTCATAATGCGACGGACTTCTGGGTGCAGAGTGCACTGGCTCTTGACCTCTCTATAAAATTTATGGTTTGCAACATTTAAAATAGTATTAAACCCGTCTAAAAACCGTCTGTGGATGTGATTTTATTGTGTTGTTGCTTTTTGGCACACATTATTATTGTCGAAAAAATATTAACATCTACCGCTTACGTTCACATCAAAGAATCCCGAAAATATTTTTCAAACATTTTTCAACTACTCATAATTCAATAATTAAATATGAATATATTATTCAAATAGTTAGGAAAATGTCTACATGCATACTTTCTTCGCAATATTCAACACAAACTGACATACCAAATTGGAACATTTCGCAAGTGTATGAAACAGTGTTTTCAATGAATCTAGTGGAGAAGGCTTTTCGCGAAACACATGGTGTTACGTTTAGTATAATGAATTGGATAGTTCAATTCCCTCTAGTAAGGAGACCAGAAATTTTGGTAAAGATACCATTAACTCCTAACAAGTAAATTGTAAAACACAAATGAAACAAGTCATTATTTACACTCCACATGTGTTAGACGTGTGGCTACTGCCACAACAGACGACTCCGTCAAATTCGTACAATGATTTGAATGAATTCCGTTATTCAATATGATATAATTTACCAGCCCTAAAAGGATGAATTTGATAACCATTACAAATTACGATTTTCTGCACGAAAGAATCTGATAATTGAAACATGCATTTAGGAATTGTTAAGTTGATAGTGTCACTCTAGATCTTTTATAGAGAAATTTCACAATAATGAGTCAAATCAATCAATTTAATTTCAATTTAATTTATTTGTAAATCGAGAATTAAGCCAATCAAATATGTTCAAATACTTCGTTCTATAATGTCTTTAGCATACTCAATACATACATTATTCGAAGTTTAAACTATTCAGCATTAACTTCCAGTTTCGAACTAAATGAATTTTATTAAGTCTATACAAAAAATAAAATAGTTGACCATAGACATCTTTGAAACCGGTATTCAAATTTCTGGTATGCGGTTGTTAACGCCTGATGCGCATTACAGGAAATCGATGCAATCGCATTGGGTTTACAAATGCACCATCTTTGCTTTCAATTTCGATCGGGGTCCTGTGTTTGCGGACTGCAACATACGAGGGCTTCTGCACACAAATGCGTGTCAGCCGAACGCCGCCGACGCTTTTGTGTAATCTGTTCGTCCCATGAAAGTGCTTCACAAAACGTTTTCGTGGTATTGTCAAGCGCAAACAAGATGTTCAAAGCGATTCCAATCGCTTGAACTCACAACGTTCTGCAGTCCACTTTCGTTGTTTCTATTGTACTATGGAGGGCGACATAGCCTTAGACAGATGTACTGCTTTAAATGGTAACTCTTGATTATGTCGTAAATTAAAAGCGCTGCCTTTGTCTTTCACAGAAATACGCACCTATAACCACAGTGTTGACCACAGTGTCAAACTTTATTTGCATACGGTTGGTTTACCGTACAGCCCTTGAATTGATTTCTTCTCCATACAACGAAAACCCTTTGTAACAACAGAAAGTAATCTATCCCTTGAGATTGGTTATTAACACTATTTATACTAGTTTTTAGGTTACACTTTGTTAATTTATGAATAACTAATTATAATTATTATTATTGTTATTATTATAATAATTCCTGCTCATGAGCTTTCGCTCGGCTTTATACAGAACACACAAAAGCAAACAAGGACAAAGACAATTTAAAAATACATATATTAGGGAATGTGCAACTACTAGTAACTAAGAAGATATACAAACACACACAAATATTGGCATCACACGCAATTCCCTCGAAGACTTCGGAAGCAACGTACTCGAGAGGGAAAAGTCGCTAGTATTGCGGCAAGTAGATTGTTCCAGTCAGTTATTGTCCGGTTGGTAAAAGAGTGTTTAGCTACATTCGTTTTTCGATTCCTATATTTAATGTTGTATGGGTCATCCCCTCTTCTATTCCCCCTATTTTCACTATTTACTAAAAGTAAAATAAAATTATTCATCAATTACTTGCTGCAAGAGTCATGGAACGCGGTTTACAATTTCTCTTGATACAAACGATAAATACAATTCCCTTTTTTTCAATGCTTTCACTTCATTTTAAAACTTGCTTTCCTCTTCAAAAGAGGAAATTAAATATTTCACGGAAAAGCAATTCTTGGATAACACAAGGGATTAGGACATCATGTAAACATGAAAGAAAAACGAATTATTTCTTTCATTTCTAAGCATCATAACGTATCTAAAGTTTTCCTCCTCTACTTTAAAAAATACAAATAATTTTTAAGAAAAGTCATAGAAAAGCATGTACATTATTTTACGACACCTTGCCAGATGGCATTAAACGATTAAATTCGATACAAAAGTTTAAGTCCAAAGTAAAATATTTTCCGCTGAACAACTGTTTCTATACTATTAGAGACTATATTCGGACCACTCATGTTTCTGGCCTTATTGAATGAATTGCCGACTAATTTAGCTTCAAATATACGACTCTTTGCAGATGACTGCGTAATCTATAGGATTATCAACTCGGAGAAAGACGAGGATATTTT
>BOPP01000033.1:2320639-2342331 GCA_017312745.1 Gryllus bimaculatus | reverse complement strand
AATAAATATATTGTTATATGAAAGCTCTGTGTCTGTGGTCGCTGTGAGTATCCATGACGTCACATTATCTACACATAAAGCGTGCTCTGCACATGCTGGTATCACGCCTGACAGCACCTGCGTAGAGTTGAAAACAAAGTAATGATATGTTGATAATTTCGAGGCCTCGTATTTAAAGTACAGCTCCGCCTGTAATTGATCGGAAGGAAGCATCGACTCGGCCGGTCTGAGCGTCCGCATGTAGAACTCTTATGGAGAGCATTCATCGTATCTATTCGTTGGCACGGAAAACGACTCGTCATCGGGTCTGCAAAGTTCTGTTGCTGATGCCGAACTACATGCACTCCCTGTTTTTAATAAATGTAATTTAAAAATCTCTCAGTCGCAACTTCTGACGATTTGCAGCGGCGCACAGGCTGAGGACTGGAAGAGGCATGAGATGGGAGGAGAAGGGGGAGTGAGGAGGGGGAAAAGCGGCAGGGAGAGAGGAGGATGGGTGGGCGAGATGGGAAGTGAGGAGGACGGGGAGCGGAGATGGGCTGGCCAGTACGCATTCCCCCTCCCCTGCCGCCCGGGAATTATGCATAACAATATGCACCGCCCGCCGAGTTTTTCTTGCTCCCGGTTCGCCTCTCCACCCACAATGGGCCGAAACCGCAGCAAAATTCACGGACGAACAGGGAATGAAAATCTTCTAGAGGGAATAAGATTCGTTGATTTTTGATTTTGTGTTCACAGGCGCGTAGTGTAGTGCATGTTATATTGCAGGAGGCGGTGGTGCTTCTCTCCAACTAGATGTGAGATCTGGGACCGTTCTGCATGACTTTTTTTTGTTTGATTGATTGGATAGTGATTCCGGGCGCGTCAACGGTTAAAGACATTAGCCCTGTAAGTGTAGTGCATTTTTTTTCTCTCTCGGAAGGTGTCGGGTATTGCTGCCAAGGTTTTCACAACCAAGTATCTCCCACCAGCGTGACACCGGCCCAACCGGGATATGCTCTAAGCTCCCGATCGGCCTCCTGCCATGTGAGGTCGTGTAGTGCACGTTATTGTGTGAGTAAGTAAGAGGAGAGGATACGACAGTGAAAAGGAAGGAAATATCGCGCGCGGTCCTTGGTCTGTTTGTTAAGGTACTTCTCGGCTGGTGTTAATAGGGGAAACCACGCAAAACTACCGATCAGAGCAGACGGTCACAAGAATTCTCCTTCAGATAGTAGACTAGCTGTCTACCCAGTGTCTAAAATGCTACCACGGTCGGCAGTGAATCTAGGATCTCCCGGTGATGCCCTGAGCCACCTTTGTCATTCTCCACACGTCTTGTTGGGGAATCTCTCTCCAGGTATCTCCACCAGCTGGGCACCGCCCCAGCCGGATAAGTTACAAACTCTCGATTGGTCTCTCGACATGTTGGGTAGAGAAGCGTGTGTGTGTGTGTGTGTGTGTGTGTGTGTGTGTGTGTGTGTGTGTGTGTGTGTGTGTGTGTGGTGTGTGTGTGTGTGTGAGAGAGAGAGAGAGAGAGAGAGAGAGAGAGAGAGGGGGGAGGATAGGAACAAGGACGAGGAAGGAATGATCACACGTGGTTCGTGGTACATTTCTTAAAGTACTGCTCATGAGTTCGCCTTATATTATTAACAAAAAACACGAAAAACTATCTAACGAATGCGTTGGCCTCTAGAATTCTCCTCCAGACAGAAACTGAATCCGCACTGCTTATTTAGCTACTAGGGAAAAACTCCTATCGCCGGGATTCCAACCCTAGGATCTCCAAGTTGGAGTCGCAGCAGTGCGAGGGTAAGAAAAGTACATTTCTGCAGCCAGTCTCACATTGGTAAATATTTTGACTTAAAGAAATGAACCTAATGATGTGGATGTAAAGCACCACCCAACGCTGTATATACACTGTGATGACAAAATGAAATTGTAGATTTTATGGCATTTGTAGCATTGTATTTCCTGCTGATAACCAATGACTCAGTCTCCACTAACACTTCCTAGAATTCTTTGGTATCATCTTCATTACCAACATCATTATCATTCACTATAATTATTATGATTATTATATTTATTATTATTATTATTATTATTTCTTCATTGTAAACGTATTATCCTTTACATCAATCTCCTCCAAACAGAAATGGGAGGCTGCGGAGGATTGTGTCTCATACCACCCCCTTTGACAATTCGCTTACATTGGTGACAAAAACGCCACATTCAAAACTGCATTGAATGGGAGGATGAAAATGATTTCCCGCGTCTTTTCCAAATTTAAGGCTGCTTTGGCACAATGTGCGCCGCAGCTCCGCCTCTCGGGGCGAAGTGGAAGGAGGTGGGGGAGGGAGCAGGGAGCTGCGAGATCCCGAAGGAAGTTCTTGCGGGCGTCCGAAGCAGCTGCTCCCTGCCGCTCGACTACGAGACGAGATTTCTACTTACTTGTTTGTAATGGAATTGCGACCTAAATATTTTTATACATAATGCATAGAACAGTAATGTTCTCTAGTTTGCGTTTGATAAACAATTCTACTTATTGGATAACGTCTATTCTCAAGGTCTATATATAAACTCGGAAAGCATTCTAAATGCCTGATATAGGCCGAGTTGGAAGAACATCAGAATGCAATTATGACACATCGACCCGTCCTGTGAAACAACGACCAAAAAAAGTAGTAACAAATTTCCGGAGCCAATAAGGAACTCACGAAAAGGTTTTCTTATGTGACGTCATAGGCATACGTTCCTTGTCTTTTATATGGATCTCCCGCCAACTGCTTGTTCGGGCGAAATAAATGTTTCTTTCACAACAGTAACAACTGTTATTTTAACTACATCTACATTTTCTTCTTTTCGCCGTGAAATGCGACGTATATTTCATGGCGCCCTTTTCTCCATGAAAAGTGCTGTAAGTATAACATATTGTTCAACGATAGTATATGATAATATGATAGTGCTGGTTGTATATTCTATGCTCTATGGTGTTAACACTATTCCGCTGGCCTGTAGAGTTAATACTGCTCTGTACTATTTATATTTCGTCCAGGTTGCCAAAAAGAAAAACCTTGTTGAGTGACATTCTTAAACGTTCAAAGCGTTTGTTGCAACGTTCAAAACAAAGCAAAGTTCTAATTGTTGAAGGAGATTTCATCATCGATCTGTATATCTCTCTTTCCCGGACGAAACTTCACAATCGCAGGGGCAGAATATGCAATAAAGACGCTCTTTACACTCGCACTTCAGAATGCGGCCGGTTGCCGCGTTGCGTAAACGCTCTGTTCAGGGGTGCTTGAGTCATCATCAACGCGCGTCTATGTGTACGGGCTGATGCACATTCCCGTCGTAGTATACTTATATTTTTCCCACAAGTGCAAACAACAAGTTGATAAAGTTTTATCATAATTGAATGTACCTTACGGCACCGCATTAAGTACGAACCAACCAACCAACAAACGAATCAACAAACTTTTTTTTTATACATTTAAAAATCTTATTTTCCCGTAATAGAAGTATGGTACTCCTAGGGTGGAACTACGTGCTCCGTCGGCGCGTGACGCGTGCCCGCGCCGCTAGCGCAGGAGAGGCCGAGCTGGGCGGAGCAGCGCGGCGCGGGGCGGCTGTGCGCGAAGGCGTATTGGCAGAGGATCGGTTGCGGCGCACGCCCTCTTGAGAACGCGCCGCGCCGCGCCGCGACTTTGCCGCGCCCTCGTGCGCGCTGCGTCGTGTGCGCAGGGACGAGTGTCCGCCAAACCAGGTCGCGGCCGCTGCGCGCTCCTTTGTCTGGCCGCGCACCGCCCGCCCGCCGCCGCGCGCTTCTGCGCACAACGCGTTCCTGTTCCTCTGCACCTGCCCTGTGCGCGGTGGCTCAAGACCCGGCTCCTTGACAATGGGTGGCAGGTCCGTTTGTTTCTTACATAATTTATGTTGATCATCTCAACAGCAGGAGCAGTAGAGCTTGCGAAAACTAATGTGTTACGAAATACTGCGATAATTCACGATATCGCCGCTAGGAGACTAGTTTGTTGAGCAATTACCAACAAAGGAAGACTGACGGCGCAGCAGCATGAAATAAGACTTCACTTTTTGTTAAATCAAAAATTTATTTTTAATACACCCTCAAAGGAACACATTCTTTGGATAATTCTTCTAACACGCACATGCTCAGCATGTCCACGATTTCGATTCATAATTCTCTGCAAACAAACACTGACGTTAGCGATAATCCTCCGACACAAGTCTTCTGTGATGCTAGAAATACTTCTACTGAGCCCCATTCACTCACGCGAGAATTTTGGGATATGTTTCGCTTTAGGTACCTCCAAAGAAAGAAGTCGAATGGCTTGAGATCTGGAGTAGAGGAAGGCCAAAATTATCCGTCATAAAACAAACCTGGAAACCAGAGAGAAATGATCCACATGTCGAAACGCTCGTGCAAAAAAAATATATACAGTTAATGAATGGTTCTCTTGTAAGGGGCTCATCGTGTGTCGAAAATGTCTTTGAGTCACAACAATATTTTTTTTTGGATTTTATGGAAGAGAAACACAGCTGCCAATCACTGCTGCGCCGTCAGTCTTCCTGTGTTGGCCATTGTTATATAAACTAGTTTTCTAGCGGCGGTATCGTGAATTACGCCTTAGAAAGTTAGATTGTTGCTCCAAGCTCTACTACTCCTGCTGATGGCATGCTCAACTAGGTATCTAGTGCACAGTGATCAAACTATGAAAGAAACAAATGGTGATACATTTTGTGCGCCATCTGTACCTCGGTGGTAAAGTCTTCTACGACATAATTGCATCATTACACAAGTGATTAATTTAAATCTGATTTAACTGCTTCTCGCTTGATTATTGTCTTTTGAGCATAATTCATACAGCACTTGTTGGAAAACCAATGAAATTTGAAAGGCTGACACAATATCCCACATCAGATGATTTTGAACCCTAAATGACAGTGGTTATGATGTTTCCACCGCATCTGACCTCACTTTTAATGCGTTTTGAACATAATTCACTATATCTCCAAGGAGGCCAAAGCAACTGTGTGGCAAGAGAGCATGTCCACATAGCTGGCCGCGGCTCGTAGGGTCAGGGCAAGATTTTTGTATAAGCTGACTGAGCCCCTCCCAATTATTTAAAAATAAATATTTTTAATATGTAAAACGTAATAAATAAGTAACGATATTTTAATACTAATTTTTAATTGCATAGGTTATAGTTTATTTCCTAATTCATTAATATTGCGGGTCATAAAAAGCGCTAATACATAGCTAAGTGTTAGAGCGTTGTAAGTAGTAAAGCACTGACAGTCACCAATATCAGTTTTATGTAACAGTAATTGTTACTTGCCCATATCTTAAAATCAATTATAAGACAACGTACCAAATTGGGTAAGTATTCTCGAAAGGACGTTAACGGGTGATAAGTCATCTTCGAATCTTTTCATTGGCATGGCAAGTATGATTACAGATTTTCAATGTTTCAGTATTATAGCGGTCCTGTAGTTTGATAATGCTAAAAGACGCTAAGATACTAATCCGCTCTTCGACTCGTTCAATGATCATTAGAGAAGTACCCTGTCCTGAATTTCTTTAATTCCAGATCTATTATCTACGATTATTACAAATCAAAAGAAAATATTGTGTTAATCAAAATTATCATCATTACTACAAAAATCCTTGCCATCATATCGCCAAAAGAAATATCTGAAGAAAAGTTAGAGAAGAAACATCACACAGAAAATCAAAAATCTCACACATTTTGTTTCACATTGTTCAGTATTTATTCTCAAAGACTAAAGTAATAAGAGAGGTTTACAAATTTTGGAACAACAGAACCTCTATTCACTGAGAACACAGAGTTAAATGTTGTGAATGTTTATGAAAATGTAATACAAACGTTTTATATTTACTAAGGTATGTAGATGTATGTATAATGTATCTGTATATATCTACCATAGTGAACTATGATAAAGAAATCCATAACTTAAAAACTTAATTAATCACAAAAATATAATCATTTGTGAAAAGGGAACGTGTCAGACAATTGCAGGTTACTTCATTTATACACATACACTAATCTTTGCATTTAAAACACTTTTCGAAGTTAAAGAAGCTCGCTGATTTCTCTTCGACAACCATAACCTCACACTTACATGCTTAATCGCGTAACGGAATGCCGAAATGCGACTAAACATCGACTCCTTTCAATAGATCAGTTACAACTCACATAATGAAATAATGAACAAATACCGACACAGATACTAAGTGTTCGTTCTAATAATTTTTAAGATGTAATTGCAATTCAGTGTTTATACTATAAAAGTTAATTACAAAGTGATAACACATTAGGGCCCACTACTTTTCATTTAGCAAAAATCAGAAAATTTGGTTAAGTAGAAAGCTCAAATTTCCTTCTCAACCAAACCCCAGCTATCATTGTCGCCACTCTGTGGCCTTATAAATAAAGGGAATATATGTTTGTTGCGCATAGTCGCAAAAAACTACTCGCTCTATCTCTTTAAAATTTTCTAACTAGTATTGAGAGTACTTACTAGTATTGAGAGAGTTTAAATAGTGATTTGAATTAAAATGAGCTTATGGGGGTGTAGTTGAAGATGATGTGTGATGTAAGATCAGACGACTGCTGGACATTGCATTCACGTCCACTAATCTTTTCATTTAAAAACACTTTTCGAATATATCGTCATGATGACTCAATCGCCCCTGAACTGAAGCTCTACACAACCAGCTGCACAGTCAAGAATAAAGTGCGTTTGACTCTGCAAGTATTCTGCCCCTGTGATCGTGAACTATCGACCGGAATTGTTACTTGAACGTTATCTCGTACAAGAAAATCAAATTTCTTTTCACATTTCATGAAGAACGCGTGTCCAAACTTGAGAGAGAGCGCTTTAACAATAGGATACTTGACAACCATATCGAACTCAGAACATAGAATATATTCACACTCGCGATGAAGTATTTCATCCGTTAGAATGTTTGTAGAGAGTAGCGTGCATGTGATTAACAATCACATGACCAGTAGCGTGTGATGTGTAATACGATGCAACAGAGCATGCAGAGACAAGCATTGCTCGGTCCACTGGTATCTATTAAAATGCAAAATATCTCTCACGATCTATGAAAATATAAAGTCTGTGAGCTAGGTCATAATGTCTTCAACGCTAGATCAATAATAACTTTCAAAAACTTTATTCGTAAAGAACACAAAGCCATTACAAAGTTGTGAATGAGCGTTACACACTGTCTCATGTACATTTGATACATGGTAAGCCATGCAAAAACGCAAGGAAATGTACCAAGTGGAATACGATTATGAAAAAGCTCTAAACTAAGGATTGTCGAACGAGAATAATAAGTATTACCAATGACATCAACATTTACAAAGACATAATTTAGAAACTTAAGTGCAGCAAGAAAAAGAAGTCACTTCTAGTGACCAATATATCAGACCTGTAAAACTGTTCAAAGAATTGGTCGTAGTGGTCAGAACAACCGGACGTAAATCAGGAGAACCAGGTTCGAATCCCAGACAATTCTTTGAACAAACGTAATTATTAAAACTCTTAGTGTTTTAAACAAAACATCTATCAAGAATTTGTTTTGTTAAATGTACTCTAATGACAAAGATGTTCGTGTGACTAATAAAGACCAATAACAATAAGTAACTCCTCAATATATTTCAATGAACTGAATTATGGATTAGAAACAGTTCACGAAAAATCTGATTTGTATATTTCATGAACACATTTCAAGGTCTTACTGAAAATGTAAAAACTTGTTCTTTCATTCTACTTTCTGTTTTTCTGTAGTTGCACCTGCTTTCCAGTTTTATTCTTGTTTCCATTTGTAGAAAACAAGTTCTACCAGTTTCCCCGTAAAGGTCCTTTATTGCAATTGTGAATTCATGTAGGTTGAAAAGGACGATTCCGAAAATGAGGTTGTCTAGCTGATGGTTCTTGTTAGAGAACTACTATGAAAGCGGGAACCTTGACTGAGAATGACTGGAAATGCCTACCTACGAAGCACGATAAACTGTGAGGTATCAACTAAGGAAACAAGAGTGCACAGTAGTATTACGAAAAAATACTAAAATACCGTTTGAAACATTTTTACTCCCTTAACACTTTCACTATCCTAGGGTGATCATAGAATTTAAAAACACACCGGTACGTGTAGAAAAAAAATATTTTGAGAATATTACAACCAAATTATTATTATTATTATGATAAAGTCGTGTAGGGGTGCGGATATACTTTCATGTTTTTATAGGGACAGGGAACGTATTTGCTTTCGCGACCCCCATCTCGGATTGGGTGCCTTTTCTTTCCCCTTCTTACCCGTCTTGGCCCAATCCTCTGCGTGTTGTTCCTCCGAAATAACATCCCGCAGGCCCTACACAGTTTTATGGTTCAAGCGCTAACGTACCCCACCAGCCCTACTCAGACAATTTTTTGTTTGAGGCTCTGAGGAAGCCCGTATCACTGGATGAGAAGAGGTACGAGGTACGGGGTACGGATAATATGCCCGGGACTGAGTAATCGGTTCCATTTCACAACCACCACAGAGCGCAGATCGAGTCGCACTGCGGCCTAAAATCCTGGTGAAGAAGGTGGAAGATCCAAGCCGGCAGAGCAGTATGAAATTACTTGAATTATTGGATGAAATAATTGAAGTCATCTTTGTCACGTATTTCCCGGAACACATGGGGGAGCACATAACGCCAAACATGTTTATTGGGGATCTAGGATGACCACCAAGAAAGGCGGTGAACTGAGGGAAGCAATGAGAGAGAGCAGATGCACTTTTCATTCTACAGGTAAACCTACGTATTAGCCTTCCAAATACAGCCAAAATAAAACACCGGATCTTTTAGACTTCTTTACATCAAGGAAAGAGTCCCCAAATTTTATTGATATTGAAGAAAATTTTGATCTGAGCTCTGATCACTCTGCTGTAATTTTCACATTAAGTGAGAGAGTAAATAAGAAAAGTGGAATATCAGTATTAATAAACTGACTGGGAGAGCTTCAAAATTGAACTAGAAAATAATATTAATCTTGGAACTGAGTTAAAGTCTATACAACAGTTGGAAATGGTATCTGAGATGTTTACCGGTACAATCCAAGAAGCGGCGTGGAAGATCACAAAACTAATTGCCTTGAGGACTGTGGTAAAGGTACCCTATGGAAATCAAGAAGTTAGTGAAACAAAAAAAACGTGCGAGAAGGAGATGGCAAGAGACTCGCGATTCACATGATAAAACGATACTTAATAACAAAACTCAAATTCTTAAGAGCGAAATTGAGAGATGTGTCACTAAATTCCTATATGGAAAATTTGACTGCAGATAAAACATGTGACTGTTCGCTATAAAAAACAACCAAAAGGCTTAAAAGGCAAATCACCCAAATTCCACCCATTCGAAAAATAAATGTTCCTGGGGACAAGACAGCAAATAGAAGGCAAACATCTTCTCAAAAATTCTTTCAGAGATCTTTCAGTACAGGGTACATTTTGATGTGGACACATAAGAAAATACAAATAGTGAATTTGAAGAAATATAATTTATTACTAAAAAACGTAGTTAATGAGATAAGAACGAATATATTAATGCCAAAAAGGCTCCTGGGTGTGATCTTATCACGGGCGAAATTATAAAACAGTTACGAAATGAGGGGATATTAATGCTAATGTATTTAATAAAAGCAGTCTTTACATTAAAACATGTTCCTAGTATATGGAAGGTTGCTGATATCATCATGATCTCCAAACCAGGTAAATTGCCCAATGAAGTTTCATCTTGTAGGCCAATATCCTTGCTGCCCATTCTTTTTTTTTTCTTCAAAGTCTTTGAGAAGTTGCGGTTAAAAAGGTTAAATGCAGTAATAGGAAGAAAAAAAATGATCCCCAATCATCATTTCGACTTCAGACAGAAACGTTCTATAGTAGACCAAGTCTATAGAATCTTCAATACCATAGAGAAAACATTAGAAGAAAAACTGGTCTGTTGCTAGCTTCCTTAATAGCGATAGCTATCTTCCTTAAGGTGGCCCAGAAGTTTGATAAGGTCTGGCATCAGGGGTTGATTTTTAAACTAAAAATACAATTACCCGTACATTATGTAACACTGTTAAAATCCTACTTATCTGAGAGACTCTTCACAGTCAGAGTGGAAGAAGAATACTGAGAGCTAAAAAAGATAAGAGCAGGCGTGCCGCAAGGAAGAGTTCTGGGGCCCATCCTCTACTTATTGTACACGAGTGATACCTCACAAAATGAAAAAGTAATTGTGAAGACCTTTGCTCATGCTACTGCCCTGATGGCTACGCACCCAGACGAACAGGAGGCTACAGACATACTACAAAATACTTGTAATCAAATACACTGTTGAACAAGAAATTGGAAGATCAAATTAAACGAGTCAAAATCTGTCCACATAAACTACAAACAAGAGAATACCCCTTCTCTCATGTTAGGTGGCCTTAAAGTACCTTACATAAACACTGCTAAATACTTAGGTATGACATTAGATACTAAACTGCGGTGGAAATAACATCCGAAAGAGAAAAAGACTGAATTACGTATTAAATACAGGCAGTTTACTGGCTCTTGGGACGTGCTTCTCAACTGTCCATACAAAAAAAAATCATCTACAACCAAATCCTGAAACGATTTGCCTCTATGGAGTTCAATTTTGGGTTGCACCAAAGAAAGCAATATAAACACAATACAGACCTTCCAGAACAAAGTACTGCGAAACATGGTAAATGCATCGTGGTACATTAGAAATAGGGATCTACATCGTGATCTTGGAATTCCCTGAGTGTCAAGTGAAATTAGAAGATTCGCTACCGAACATAAAATACGATTGCACGAACATGTTAACTTAGAAGCCATTCAACCATAACCAGCTGAGAAGGTTAAAGAGGACCAAGACCTTTGAATTAGTTTAATATCTTCAACAAATTTAATTTGATATTGTAAAATAAACACATGTTACACCATTGAGAGAACATGTAAATAATATTTTAACTTAGTTTTAAGAACATATGTGAATTGATGGTTGGTCATTTGTGACCAGTTTCAATCTTTGACGCTTTGGCGTAATAAAAAATCAAAAAAATCTTTGTCAACTTATATTTATTCAGAGAGCCATCTTTTGACCGCTTTGCCGTCACCACCAGTCTCGCCATATGTGGGGATAGTCGGAACGCAGTGCTGCTCTGTATAGCAGCGACTCGACTTTCGCCTCATATAGCGAGACTGATGTATTCAAAGTCGTAGGAAGCCGCGTATTTGAACAAACGTAAGTTTGCCAATAATTACTTCAATTATTTTATTATTTGTTAATGTCAACAAAAATCAGCGTTTTCACAACTGAATTATTGGGCCGAACCGATCTAATCAAAATGAATTTGGCGAGACTCGTTTCGTTAGTTCATGAATGAGAAGCGTTGTGAAAGGCATACGCCTCATGATTCTGCAAAAGCGACATGACAAGAAAACTATGGCTGAAAAGGTCAAGAGAAGTAGATGGAGATGATAATAAACATAATTAATAATTATGTTTTAATCACTCATAAAATTGATGTTATCACCTTTACATGAACTTATTTCATTTTTTCGAATAGTTTCTCAGTTATACATCGCACGTATAAAACACATGATACAGGTGAGAAAAGTGAGATAGAGTTGCTGAAAGATTATGTCGAAATAAGCTAACCACACTATTGGAACAGGGATATGAAGTTTCGTTTACAAATATAACTCCCCTATATGAAACATATCTCTTAATATCGTTTCAAATATATCCTGTATTAAACATAGCTGCCAGCCAGCCAATTTTATGATCACTTTATATTCGTAATAATTTACACACGAATGTCTGAGTGACCACTTCCGTTCGGCACAATTAGACCGCTTTCGAACTTCTCTTCAATCGAACTTGGACTCACTGCAACCATATCCTCAAATGCCTTCTGCAAGAACCTCACCCTGAGTGTAACGGACACTGCTTTCACTGTTCCGTTTCAATATAAATTGCCAAGCAATTCATTCCTTCTCAACGAAGAGGCTCAAAAAAATTAAATTATTATAATTAGTAGTTTGAATGCAGTGATATTTCAAGATAATAGTGTTTTATCAAGGTGTTTTATACATGATTCAAAACGTATGATTTTTTTTTATTTTTGTTCCAAGAGAGATACTGTCCTAAAACTTGGACCTGGTCGAATAGCTAGTCTAATCAAATACCTTACTCTCGTTGTCCAGGTCCGACCCTGATGTTATTAATGTGGACCAGCTACTATATTTTTACAATATTTCCCAGTTCAAGAATGCCTTTAGAATATTCTAATAAACGAAACAAAAATAAACCAATTGAAAATCCAGTTATAGGATCGACGAAAACAAGAGAACCATGAATGCTTGTCGTGTCTCCATCCTGTCGATGCATCGCCGATTTCTTAGTAGCTTCGTAGAACGAAGAAAGCCCAGACAGCCAATTTGATGGAAAACGTCTTCCCTACGTCTGGCCTCACTCGTTAAACCTAATAGAATACAAGCGAAAACTACGTGTTCTAGAACCGAAGGCTGATACCCCACCCTCCCAGCCCTTCGCCCCGCACGAAACCTTGCGTGGCCGTCCGCCCGCTACGGCTCTGCACCCGCAATCCAAGCGCGCTACGTGCTCCATGCAAGGCCCGGCGGGTGCAGAGCGAGGCGATTTCGGTTTATCATAGCGCGGGCACGTCAGCGGGGCGGCGCCGCCGCTTTGAGACGTCGGCGAGGCGGTTATGGCGGCCGTAAAAGCTTTTGGGGCGTTTTAAAACAATCGCTGCTATTAACACTTGCCGCGGCTGCGGCCCAATAAAAGGCCTCGGCCTCACTCGGAGGGTGATTGTGGGTGAGAGGGAAAGTAAGATGTTGGGGTGGAAAAGATGACCACGAGCGGCCAGAGAACGATATTAAACACACCTTAAAATATCAAACATATCTCTCATCAAGCAGATTTACATTGACTCAACGAGCAATATTAATTTTCCCGATTCCGGTACATATGCCTTAAAGGAAATGATGTAAAATTGAATTTCTGTTACAGTCGAATGCAGATCACTGCCGTGCAGGAGAATCAATTTTTATTAGGTTGTCGTTGCATAATCCTTTGAGCTACATCTGGAACTCATGGATAATTTGATGGATAGATGATAATGAGATGACGTGAATCATGGTAGAGCAATGTCGAAATAAGCGACAGGAAAAAAGGAAGAAATCATGGAGCACCTGGCGCGTATGCTCTTTCAGCTTTAACGTGCAAGAAACCAAAAAAAAAAAATGGATTTTCCATTTGGCTTTCTTGTTGGGGATAATCCATCTTCATGAGGCAGTAGGGCAGTGACGAGGCCTCACATTTAGCGTGGATCGAACTGGATTTGAACCCCGGACAATGTGGTGGCTGGAGATCGAACCCGCAGCCCCGTTGGCGGAATCAGTCGCCCGCTCGCGCAAGCAGTTTCGGGGGTATAACGGCTAGCGTACTCGAGTTCGCGGGTTCAAACCCGCTCGAAGTCGTGGATGTATAAGGGCAAAAATATTCTACGAACGCCTTCCTTCGGAGGGGAAGTTAAGCCGACTGTCTTATGTTGTAGGTTTACTGCATATCAAAGATCCTCAAGCCTAAAAGAAGGCTCTAAACTACATGTATATCGCCTCTTTTGTCACCCTTATTTCTCCGCTAGATGGCGACAGTAGCATAGCGAAAATCGCTTGTTCAGACGGAACAGCGGGCGGGACGGCCCGAGTCTCGCTAAGTAAAATAAGGCCTTAACTAGCCAACTTTTCCTCCAGCGACTGAATGGAGCGAGATGCGGTCACCGCCGCCCACGTGCGCAGGTCGCGGGCGCAGTGGGCGTGGGGTGTCGGGCGCAACGAGCAAAGGCCGCGGCGCGGGGCGGCGCGGAGGCGGGGCCGCGCTTCCGCAGCCCAGACGCAGCCGTGATAAAGCGCCGGATTAGAATATTTAAAGGCAGCGGCCAATTCCTCTGGACGTTGACGGATGACGTAATGAGCCGGACGCAGCAGCGGCGAGAGCAGGAAGCGGTGGGCGCGGGCGCTGAGGCCACGCGTCGCTCTCGCTCCTGGCTCAGCCCGCGCTCCGCTCGCGACCACCCGCTCCGCACGCTCGTGTTCCAGCACCGGCTAGCCCACCCACCCCGCTCACAAGACCTTCGAACGTTCTAAGCATCGACTAGTCAACTCACATCCTGGCCTTCCGGTGAAACGGTAGCCCACCCGCCTGCCCCTCGCTCACCGTTTCTATATAGAGTAAGTGTCGAGCGTGTCGACTCGCTCACGTAGCCACATCCGCGACACGCTCGTGTCGGAGCGCTGATTGGATGTGGGCCATCGATTTGCTTCAACCCCACCCAATCCGCGTCCGCTTGCTTATCATAGTCCAGAGCCGAATGACACCCTGCCTATCCACTTACTTCAAACATCCCGATCTCGACTTGTCGATATTTCTTCGCAGAGCTAAGAATATGTCAACGATCAGTCTTCTTCGAAGCCGCGGCCCTCGCCATCCACTTCTTCAAACCCCTCGCCCATCCACATTCACCTCGCATCACTTCTACACGCCTCAGCCCCATCCACTTGCCTCAAACCCCTCGCGCCATGTCGCCGCTTTTCTAAAGCCATCAGCCCACATCGCTTCTTTCAAACAATCTCGCGCGCATCGCTTATTCCAAACCGATCGCCCCATCCCACTTTTCAACTTACTCGGCGTCCAGTCCTTCTTCAAACCCTCGCCTCATCCACTTCTCAATACCCCTCGCCATCGCTTTCTTCAAACCCTCGCCCCATCACGCTTCTTCAAACCCCTCGCCCATCCCGCTTCTTTTAAACCCTCGCCCCATCCGCCTTCTTCAAAAACCAGTTCGCCACATCCGCTCTTCAAACGCGCTCGCCACCATCCGTTGCTTAACACCCCTCGCCCCCATCCATGTTCTTCAAACACCCTCGCGCATCACTGTCGTCAAGACTCTGCACGCCATCCTTTTTCAAACCCCTCGCCATCGTCTTTCCGAGCTCCAAGCTTTCTGCTTGCTGTTTCGCAAGCAAGTACCCTCGTCGCTGTAGCCGATCATCCGCTTCTTCAAAACCACCCTAAATCGCTCTCCATCCTGCCTTCTTCAAACCCCCGCTCGCCCCATCGCTTCTTCAAACACCCTCAGCCCACCGGCCTATCTACAAACCCCTCGCCCGCATCCGCTTGCTTTGTCAAACAAACTCGCCCCATCCGCTTCTTCAACCCTCGGCCCCTTCCCTTCATCAAACCCCTCGCCCATCCCTTTCACAAACCCTCGCCCATAACACTTATCAACTGCATCAATACCCTCCGCCTCCCATCCTTCTTAAACACCCTCGCCCATCCATAGACTTCTTCAACCCCCTCGCCCCATCCGTTCTTTTCAAACCCGCCTCGCCTTCTACATCGCAAAACCCTCTCGCCACATAGCGTTTATCTCTCGCTTCCTTCGTTTCTTCAGCCCGCTCGCCCCATCTCATCTTCTTCAAACCCCTCGCCCCATCCACTTTCGTTTTCTAACTTTCTTCGGGCCATCGCCCTTCTTCAAACCCTCCGCCCATTCCGCTTCTTTCAACACCACCTCGCGCCCATCTCGCTTCTTCAAACCTCGCCTCCATCCGCTTCTTTCAAGAACTCCTGCGCGCCCATCCGCTTCTTGCAAACCTCCTCGCCATCCACTTCTTCAACCCCTCGCCGCTATCTTACTTCTTCAAAGCTGCACTCATGCCACTTCTTCAAACCCTCGTCCCCAATCCGGCTTCTTCAAACCCCCGCCCCATCCACTTCTTCAAGCCCCTCGCCCCATCCACTTCTTCAAACTCCTCGCCCCATTCACTTCTTCAAACCCCCCACCCCATCCACTTCTTCAAACCCCTCGCCCCATCCGCTTCTTCAAACCCCTCGCCATTACAGAGCTTCCATTTCTACAATACGAGTAAAATGTAGTGACAATTGGTGTCAATATGGAAGTCCTTCACATCGATTTAAAAGTATATTTCCAACCTTACAGCAATTTCACTAATTTCATATCAAACTACAAATCATAAAACGGTAATATTGTCCAACTGTGGTTAGATACCGTTTAGAAGAAACTTCTTGAATTTTCGGATCATTCAATGACGGTGACTTCTAGACCAATGCATATCACTCACCATCAACAAATAAAATTATAACGTGATAGCGATTTGCTCCAAGAAAAATGTAGCCCTCAAAACTTTCACCTGCCGCTATAAATGTCTGTAGAATGACAGATGAACTCCTGGGAAACAGCTCTACAAGCCACAATTCTTACGCGGATGCCCCTTACTCATTGGACAGTATTATAAATTTGTTTAAGTTGTGTTGGATGTTTCAAAAGAGAAACCCAGTTGCCGTGCATGAATGACATGCATGTCATTGTAATTTCTGATGAGCAAGCCCACGCATTATTGAATATTTATCCTACTCTTACAACACTTACTAGACGTATCATTATAACTTTCGTAAAAAAATGCAACGGTAACAAAAAATAACGAAAAAAGCATTACACGAAGAGTGAAGTGTTGATCAAAGGATCCAGAAGAGAAATATTATGATTACCGCCCGGGATTCACGCATTTATTTTATTTAAAATAGGCAGGCAAAAGCCATTTATTTTTATCAAAATAGGCATGAAAGAAAAGCTCTTATTATGGCTAAGTATGGTTGGAAGAACGCAGGAATCATTGAAAAATCACCATTCGAAAGTAATTATTGTTAAAAGGCTACGAATTAAAAGTGTTCACATTTCATTATTTACATTAGCACTAACGTGGACGGAAACTATCTTTTCTTTGTATTCTTGGTTGCCAATCGGTATCACAAATACGAATTTATTTTACCTTATGACGCAATCTCTACGAAATGCTACTATGAACTCGCTTTTGAATATTGAAATGGTATCATTTAAAACGGAATTATCGATTTCTTCCTTGGCACTTTTTCTTACGAAAATTCGCCGTTTTTCGCGCAGCATTACATAACTTTCTCTCTAATCCACAGGGAAAAAGTAAAAATGGGACAGGTCTGTTTTATTAACTCTGTTTTTTTGAAAATTGCAAAGGTTATAAATAATATGAGAAAGTATGTGTTGTTGTAGTCCCACTGGTTTTAAATCTCTCTCGCGTCGTTTATATTTACATTGGAGTCTTATGCTACACATCATTGCATTTTTTGTACAAGTAAGTTAAATGAAGTTAAATGAAGTTTCTCGAAAACTCAGAACTTTTCTGTGAAAATAAGCTTACAATTCTGTATTTTTAGACACGGTTAAACAACACTTTTTCAAACATGGCTTCAAATTTGTAATGTAAATTTGCATGGAAGAAAACCTAATTTTCGCTAATACTCTTGAAACCATATTACAAGTTTACTATTAAGGGAGCTAAAAAAATTGACAAATTATGGGGGAAAATGCGCTGTGGCGTAGGAGCAGGGAAGAAGATGGGGCAAACGGAAAAGCTACTTCCACTCTAAAGAGAGTAGGAAAATAACTAGCAGGTGTACCATTCTCTAACACAACTAGTTATAATTTATCAGCGATCGTAATATTTCTTGTTTAGAACTTTTTTCCACTAAAATCGTAACACTTCGAACAATCAAGTTATTTTGAATTTCCCTCTCTTTTTCTACTCGATGAAAACCATCGAAAAATCATTTTTGCTTATCTCTTCCATTCAATTCAAATACAATGTCTTATTTTGCGTGCGAGACAGAGGCCATCAGGCCAGCTGCCCACTCAAATTTCGCGATATACCCTTCACCATCTGGAGGGGAAAGAAGATATCACTTGGACAACGAATCAGGCGTTATTTAGAGGCATTTTTGAGGCTTGAGAATCTTTCAGATGCAGCAAATCTACAACATGGGACAGCGAGCCTAATTACCTTTCCGAAGGAAAGTGTACATATGACATCCCCCCCCCCCCCGTAAAAGTCCACTGTTTTGAACGGATTTGAAATCGCAAACTTCGTTATAATAGCCCGATTTGCTAACCATTACACCGCCGAACCCACTTGTCAATTCTCTAAATTCCCCTTAATCTCTACTGATAAACTTGTGGGAGGTAGGGGAGGGGTGGTGGGCGGAGAGCGGTGCGGCAGAGGCGAGGGCCTTGGGGCGAGAGGCTAATGGGCGGCCGCTGGCTGCCTGTCTGGCCGCCCGCCCTCGCGCGTTGCCCTCGCCCTCACTTCCGGTGCGTTCAGCTGCAGTGGGCCAGATCAGGGCCGCCCACCGCGCGCGCCATTTGAATTTCTAAAGGCGGCGCGGCGAGCGGCTCATCGCCTGGGAGGGGCGGGGGAAGGGGCGGGGCGGCCCAGATCAACAGGATGTGGCGGTCGCCGACACACAGTTCGTAAGGAAGCCGCAGTGATTGACGCAGCGCTCCATTTCCGGGTTCGCCCGCTTCTCCCAGCAGTCGTCGATGCTGGCAGGAACACTGGGGAGTTCTTGCACCCTCGAACGTTAAAGCACTATCAATCTTCTGCCCATGAGCAGTTCAGGTTTCGTATCACTTTAGTGCATCTGCGCATGCGCAGAAGATCGACAGTGCTGTCCATTATGGCGTGCACCAACTCCCTACTCCCTATTTCTCACCATTGCTTTCTTTCTCGTTCACGCACGTACGACAAAGTACAACACTCGTAAAACAAAGTAATACAAACATGTATTGTTGTAGCAAAAATTGTCGTTCGTTCCACTGAAATATTCGTTTATAATTCCCTAATCACGTAAAAGATGATTTTTCTAGCTCCTTTATGTAGTAAATTAGTGTCTCTAATAGTCGAAATCCACATGATTCGTTCATTTGAAAATAGTTTTTATCAACGTCCGTCTGGGAACAATTTTAGCACCTAAACTATTCGTGGGATTTCTTTTTCTTCGGCACTCCAAGGGTTAGGTTCTTAGAACTTTTTTCAGTTTTCACTTACTCTTTGGCCCTCCTACATCACTCCAGACGGCTACACTGCGAGTGCTGGTAATGTTCCTGTCACTCTTCCTACATGTTCATACCGTCTCTTCTCGTTTCTTTTCAGTTTCTCTAGCAGTGGTTCTCCTATCGATAGGCGCACTGCCTACCTACGCCATTATAAACGCCGCGCTCGAGGTTAAATATAGTTCCGATTCGGTCGTGGGTTCTGCGACAGCGTTTCATACACGTGCATACGTAGTTGAATAATGGCTTCTTTCCTCTACATGATCACGCCCATGAATCACGCGCTGGTAGTACGGTTGCAAGGAAAATAAGCGATATTAGTGTATGTTTTTGTTACATGTGTGGGATTTAGTTCCGAATCCCTCATGCACGACGCACTTATGGAGACCATCTGCGCACGCGACACTTGTGTGATCGGGTTATGGCTTCTTTCTTCTTCGTAATAATACCAAAGTAAAATCCACGTACTACAGCGAGAGAGAGAGAGAAAGAAAGAGAGAAAGAGAGAGAAAGAAAGAGAGAAAGAAAGAGAAAGAGAGAGAACAAGACCGGAGAGCAGAGGGAGAACGGTAGAGGAGGAGGACAGAGGAGAGAAAAGGAGAGGGACAAGAAAAGGAAGGGAGAAGACAGAAGAGAGACACGGAGAAGAGAAAGAGGAGAGAGGGGACAAGAGAGGAAAGAACAGGAGAGGGAGAAGAGAAGCGACCAGAAGGAAAGAAAAAGAGAAGAAGAAAGAGAAAAAGAGGAGAGAGAGAAAAGAAAAGAAAAAAGAGAAACGAGACGAGGAAAGTCGAGAAAAAAGAAAGAGACAAGAGAGAGATAAGGAAACAGGAAAGAAAGAGAAGGGAAAGGAAAAAAAAAGAGAAAAGAGAAAAAAGGAAGGGAAAAGAGGAGGGGGAGACGAGAGGGAGAGACGGCGAGAGAGAGGAGGAAGGGAGAGGGAGGAGGAAAGAAGGGGGAAGGAGGACAGAGAGGGGGGGAGAAGAGATGCGAAGGGAGAGGGAAAAGAAGAGACAGAGAAAAGAGAGCGAGCGGAGAAAGAGCAAAGAGAAAAAGGAGAAGGAAAGAGAAGGGGAGCAGAGGGAAGGAGCGAGGGAAACGGAAGAAGAGATCACAAGAGGCAAAGAAAGAAGAGAAGAAAAAGGAGGGAAAGAGAGAAAAGAGAAAGAGAATGAGAAAAGAAAGAGAGAGAAGAAAAGAGAGAAGAAAGAGGAGAGAGAGAAGAGAGAGAAAGAAGAGAGAGAGAGAAAGAGAAGAAAGAAAGAAGAGAAGAAGAGAAAGAAAGAGAAAGAAAAGAAGAGAGAAGAGAAAGAAGAAGAGAAGAAGAGAAAGAGAGAAAGAGAAGAAGAAAGAGAAAGAAAAGAGACAAGAAAGAAAGAGAAAGAAAGAGAAAGAAAGAGAAGAAAGAGAAAGAGAGAGAAAGAGAGAGAAAGAGAGAGAAAGAGAAGAGAAAGAGAGAGAAAGAGAGAAAGAGAAAGAGAAGAGAGAGAGACATGTATAAGCTATGTTTCTTTCTTTTTTGTCCCGAGTTTGACGCGTTGATTATCAGAGAAATCGTTTCCCTGCTGCGATCACGTTGCTTTGAGCGGTAATGGCGGCGATGGACTGATCCCCCATCTCATTCCTCGGGAGGTCCAAGGTTCCAGTCGTGACGGGAGCAAGAATTTCAACACTAACTAGAGAGTAATGTCGAATTCAGCTGCTGTCAAGAGGAAAATTCTTGCGGACGGCTGCTTCGGTCGATAGTTTTCTGTGATTTCATCGATCAATACCAGACGAATGCCGAAGCAAAATCCTAGCCAGCGGGCGCGATCTTCCCTTCCTCTTGTTTGACCTATCCTCGCCCCTACACACTCTTACACGTACATGCACTACACTACCACATATGCCGGGAGATCGCTCCAGATCTTAAAGCTTGTTCCGGCTGGGATGATGGGAGATGGCTGGTTGAGGAAACCCAGCTAGGACGGAACCGGATCTCACCATTCGGGGGGGGGGGATCACTACCATTCCCTAAGGAAAATATGTAATACTGTTACGGGACTAATGACCTTACCAGTTGAGGCGCCCAGAATATCTCATTAAAGACTCCCACCAATCGTAATGTGACATATACCCATTGATGAAGAAAATCCTGGATCTGCGCGACACACAGAGGACAGTGGCACGTCGCGCGACCCCCGAGACCCTGTGTGTTGCGTGGTGGTTGACCCGGAATAAAGAACTGCCGCTCTCTGCACAGGACGGAAATCCTCCGCTCAGGGTTTGCCACGCTGCCGCGTCGCATGCGTGAGGAATCGGGGGGCCTAAAGCGGACAATGGGGGTCGTCGGGGAGGGGCCGCGGCTCAGCGGCGCCGCTTCATTACGCGCGACGCCGCCTGTCCGCGCTGTCGGGCGCGCGTTGGCCGATAACCCCGCTGAGCCGCAGCGCTTCGCATCTGATGGAGACAATGAGCCACCTCGGGCCCCCGGGGCCTCGACACGGGAGCGCATACGGCCTACGCTACTGTTGCCAAACAATGTTCGGAGAATGTACGGGTGGAAGCGGGAGGGAGAGGCTGGAAACGAGTGGGAGCGCGTGGAAGTGTGGGGGGAGTAGAAGAGAGGAGGTGCGAGTAGGGGGCGAGTAGGCGGCGAGTAG
>BOPP01000033.1:2258779-2320614 GCA_017312745.1 Gryllus bimaculatus | reverse complement strand
CTACGATCATTAATTAAGGTATTAGTTCTCACATTTGCATTACTTTACATTAGCATAAGCGTGGACGGAACAATTTCTTTTGCTTTGTAATTTCTTGGTTGCAATCGGTATGGCACAAAATAACGAATCTATTTTAACCTTATGACGCAATCTCTTACGAAATGTATATGAACTCGCTTTTTGAATATTGAATACTGGTATCATTTTAAAACGGAATTATCGATTTGCTCTTCTGCAACTTTTTCTTACGACAATTGCGCCGTTTTTTCGCGCAGCATTAGATAACTTTCTCTCTAATCCACAGGGAAAAAGTAAAAATTGGGACAGGTCTGTTTTATTAAAGCTCTGGTTTTTTTTGAAAATTTGCAAGAGGTTATAAATAATATGAGAAGAGTTTCAAATGCTGTGTTGTTGTAGTCCCACTGCGTTTTAAATTCTCTCGCTGGGCGTTTTATATTTACATTTGGAGTCTTATGCTACCAACATCATTGCAATTTGTTTTTGTACAAGTAGGGTTACAACTGAATTAAATGAACGTTGTCTCGAAAACTCACAGAACTTTTTTTGAAAATAAGGCTTACAATTCTGTATCTTTAGAACAAGTGTTAAACGAACACTTTTTAAACATGGTTCAAATTTGTAATGTAAATTTGCATGGAAGAAACCTAATTTTCGCTGAATTAACTCTTGCAAACCATATTACAAGTTTTACTATAAGGCGAAGCCTAAAAAAATTGAACAAATTATTATGTTGGGAGAAATGCGCTGTGGGTTAGTGAGGAGGGAAGAAGATGGGGCAAAACGGGAAAATGCTACTTTCCACTCTAAAGAGAGTAGGAAATAACTAGCAAGGTGGTCACGCATTCTCTAACACCAACTAGTTATAATTTATCACGCGATTCGATAAATATTTCTTGTTTAGAACTTTTTTCCCTATTAAAATCGTTTTAACAACTTCGAAATATCAAGTTATTTTGAATTTCCCTCTCTTTTTCTACTCGTGAAACCATCAAAAAAATCATTTTTCGTTATTCTTCCATTCAATTCAGAAATACAATGTCTTATTTTGTCGTGCCGAGACGAGGCCATCATGGCCAGCTGCCACTCAAATTTTCGCGATATTACCCTTTCACCATCTGGAGGGGAAAAGAAGATATCATTGGACAACGAATAGGCGTTATTTAGAGGGCATTTTTGAGGCTTGAGAATCTTTCAGATCAGCTAAATCTTACAACATGGGACATCGAGGCCAATTACGTTTCGAAGGAAAGTGCTACATATGACAATCCCCCCGTAAAAAGTCCACTGTTTTTAAGAACGGATTTGAAAATCGCAAACTTCGTGTTATAAAGCCCGATTGGCTAACGCATACAGGCCGCCGAGAACCCACTCTCGTCAATTCTCTAAAATTCCCTTAATCCTCTACTGATAAACCTTGTGGAGGTAGGGGAGGGGTAGGGTGGGGAGACGCGGTGCGGCAGAGGCTCGAGGGCCTTGGGGAGGGCTAATGGCGGGGGCGCTGGCTGCCTGTCTGGCCGCCCGCCCTCGCGCGTTGCCCTCGCCCTCACTTCCGGTGCGTTTCAGCTGCAGTTGGGCCAGATCACTGGGTGCGCCACCGGCGCGCGGCCATTTGAAATTTCTAAAGGCGGCGCGGTCCGAGCGGCTCATTCGCCTGGGAGGGGCGGGGGGAAGGGGCGGGGCGGCCCAGAATCAAACCAGGACTGTGGCGGTCGCCGACACACAAGTTCGTAAGAAGCCGCAGTGATTGACGCAGCGCTCCATTTCCGGGTTCGGCCCGCTTCTCCCAGCAGTCAAAGTCGACTGCTGGCAGGAACACTGGGGGAGTTCTTGCCGCCTCGAACGTTTTTTAAAGCACTATTCAATCTTCTGCCCAATGAGCAGTTCAGGTTTCGTATCACTTTAGTGCATCTGGCATTGGCGAAGATCGACAAGTGCTGTCATTATGGCGTGCACGCAACATCCTACTTCCCCTAATTATTTCTCAACATTTGCTTTCTTTCTCGTTCACGCAGCGTACGACAAAGTACAACACTCGTAAAACAAAGTAATACAAACTGTATTGTTGTAGCAAAAATTTCGTCGTTCGTTCCACTGAAAATATTTACGTTATAATTCCTAATCACGTAAAAAAGATGATTTTTTCTAGCTCCTTTTATGTAGTTAACATTAGTTCTCTAATATCGTCTCGAAATCCACATGATTCGTTCATTGAAATGTTTTTATCAACTCCGTCTGGGACAATTTAGCACCTAAACTATTCGTTGGGATTTCTTTTTCTTCGGCCACTCCAAGGGTTAGGTTCTCCTTAGAACTTTTTCAAGTTTTTCACTTACTCTTTGGCACCTCCTACATCACTCCAGAACGGCTAAACACTGCGAGTGCTGGTATGTTTCTCGGTCCACTCTTTCCCTACATGTTCATACGTCTCTTCTCGTTTCTTTTCAGTTTCTCTAGCAGTAGTGGTTCGTCCTGAATCGATAGGCGCATGGCCTACCTACGCCATTATAACACGGCGCTCGAAGGTTAAATATAGTTCCGATTCGGTCGTGGGATTCTGCGACAGCGTTTATACACTGCATACCGTGTATGACATTAATGGCCTTTCTTTCCTCTACATGATCACGCCCCATGAATCACGCGCTGGTAAGTTAGGTTTGCAAGGAAAATAAGCGATATTAGATGTATGTTTGTTACATGGTGGGATTAGTTCCGGAATCCCCTCATGCACGACGCCCACTTTATGGAGACCATCGTTGCCACGCGGACACCTTTGTGTGATCGGGTTTATGGCTTCTTTTCTTCTTCGTAATAAGTACCAAAGTAAATCTCACAGCGTGGAGAAGAGAAGAAAGGAGCCAGAGAAAACAACGAGACAAGGAGACGGTAGAGGAGACAAGAAGAAGGGCAAAAGAGGAGAAGCAGAAGAGAGCAGAAAAGAAAGAGAGAGAGGGGAAGAGAGGAAAACAGAGAGGAGAAGAGAACCGAAAGAAAGAGGAAAAGAAGGAGAGGGAAAAAGAGACGAAGAGGAAAGTGAGAAGAAAAGAAGAGAGAGATGAAAGAAGAAAGAGAGGAGGAAAAAAAGAAAAGAGAAAAGGAAGAAAGAGGAGGAACGAGAGAGACGGCGAGAGAGAGGAGAGAGAGAGAGGAAGAGGGAAGAGGACAGAGAGGGAGAAGAGAGGAAGGAGAGGGAAAAAGAGAGAGAAAAGACGAGCGGAGAAGAGAAGAGAAAGAGAAGAAGAAAGGGACAAGGAGAGCAGGAACGGAGAAGAGATAAAGAGGCAAAGAAAGAAAGAAGAAGAGGAAAGAGAGAAGAGAAAGAAAGAGAAAGAAAGAGGAGAAGAAAGAGAGAAGAAGAGAGAAGAGAGAAAGAAGAGAGAAAGAAGAGAAGAAAGAAGAACGAAAGAGAAAAGAAAAGAGAAGAAAGAAGAAAGAGAAAGAAAAGGAAAAGAAAGAGAAAGAAAAGAAGAAAGAAGAGAAAGAAAGAGAAAGAAGAGAAGAAAGAAAGAAGAAGAAGAGAGAGAAAGAGAGAGAAAGAGAGAGAAACACGAGAGAGAGAGAGAAGAGAAAGAAGACGGGAAAGAGAGAAAGAGAAAAGGATTAGGAGAGAGACATGATATAAGCTAATGTTTGCTTTCTTTTTTGTCCCAGAGTTTGGACGCGTCTGATTATCAAGGAAATGTTTCCGCTGCTGCGATCACGGTTGCTTGAGCGGGTAATGGCGGCGATGGACTGATCCCCCATCGTCATTCTCGGGGAGGTCCAACGTTCCAGTCGTCGTGGACGGGAGCAAGAATTTCAACACTTAACTAGAGGAGTAATGTCGAATTTCAGCTGCTGTCAAAAGGGAAAATCTGCGGAGGCTGCTTCGGTCGATAGTTTTCTGTGATTTAATCGATAATCACGCAGACGAAATGCCGAACGCAAAATCCTAGCCAGCGGGCGCGATTCTATCCTTCCTCTTGTTTGACCTATCCTCGCCCCTACACACTCTTACACGTACATGCACTACACTACCACAATAACTGCCGGGAGATCGCTCCAGATCTTAAAGCTTGTTCCGCGTGGATGATGGGAGATGGTGCGGTTGTAGGAAACCCCGAGCTAGGGCACGGAACCGGGAAAATCCTCACCAAATTCGGGGGGGGGGGGATACTACCATTCCTAAGGAAAAATATGTAATACTGTTAGCGGGATAATGACTTACAGTTGATGGCGCAGAATATTCAATTAAAGATCCACCAATCGTAATGTGACTATACCCATTGATGAAGGAATCCTGGTCTGCGCGACCACACAGAGGACAGTGGCACGTCGCGGCGACCCCCGAGACCCTGTGTGTTGCGTGGTGCGTGTGACGCGAGATAAAGAACTGCCGCTCTCTGCACAGGAAGGAAATCCTCCGCTCAGGGTTTTGCCCACGCTGCGCGGTCGTCATGCGTGAGGAATGGGGAGGCTTAAGCGGACAATGGGGTCGTCGGGGAGGGGCGCGGCCTCAGCGGCCGCCGCTTCATTTACGGCGCGACGCGCGCCTGTCGCGCTGTCGGGCGCGCGTTTTGGCGCATAAACCCGCTGAGCGCAGCGTCTTGCATCTGATGGAGACAATGAGCCCACCTCGGGCCCCCGGGGCCTCGACACGGGAAGCGCATACGGCCCTACGCTACTGTTGCCAAACAATGTTCGCGAGAATGTACGGCTGTGGAAGCGGGAGGGAGAGGCTGGAAACGATGGGGCAGCGCGTGGAAGTGTGGGGGGAGTAAGAAGAGAGCGAGGTGCGAGTAGGGGCGAGTAGGCGGCGAAGTAGGCGGCGAGTAGGCGGCGAGTAGGGGGCGGACTAGGGTTCGAGTTAGGGGCGAGTAGGGACGAGTAGGCGGCGAGTAGGGGGCGAGTACGGAAGGGCGAGTAGGGGGCGACTTAGGGGTCGAAGTAGGGCGCGAGTTAGGGCGAGTTTAGGGGTGCGAGTAGCGGGGCGAGTAAAGGGGGCGAGTAGGGGAGCGAGTAGGGGGCGAGTAGGGGCTGGTAGGTGCGGAGTAAGGGCGAGTAGGTGAGAGTAGATGCGAGTAAGGACGAGTAGGGGCGAATGGGGACGGGTGGGGGCGGTGGATGTAGGTAGGAGAGGTATCATGTGGGAGAGGTAAGGAACGGTTAGGAATGGAGGGAACGGCTGGAAAAGGGTGGCAGCGGGAGCGGGAAGGAGCGGCTGGGAACGGGCGGAGTGGGGCGCAGCGGGACGAACGGGAGAGCGCATCGGGGTGGGGCTGGGACTGGCTGGACGGGTCGGAGCGGAGCGTCTCAGGACTGGAAATAAAATTATTTTCATTTTTAATTTCATAGAATAAAAATGTTGGGAAGCGCGAAGGCAACTGCTTAGAATTAGTGTTCTGGGACATTCGAATCCTTTGCAATAAACGACTATGGTATATAAATGCCGGCCAACGTCGCCTTACTACTGCTAGTTTGAAAATAAAAGTAAATTCTGCGATATTTTATCTTTGTCTCCTTACGAATTTCTTCATAGGAACAGAAAGATTCTTCGTAGGAACAGAAAGTTATGTATTCGTGCGCCGAAAAACGGCGAATTTTTTAAATTTCCTTTTCGTCTAGATGTAAAATTAATATTTCACTACACTGACTATAATATCACATATTTGAAAAAAAACAGCGGTCATTTTGATTTCTAACAGATTTATTCATAGTTTGATTCCTAAAACGGATATCGTGTTTTTCAGTTTCTTCTTCCCCTATTCTGTATGCCACATTCTCGAAAGGTATTAGTTCATTTCTTCGTCATCAGCACTCGTTACAGTCTCCTACCTCAACGAGTATGAGCGTACATCTGCATACAATAGTTAAGAAGACCTTCAAAAGAAAAATGAGTCATCTTGCTCCAGAAAACTTAACGAGGAACAATATACCGAATGTTTCAGAAGGTGACTCCAGAACGAGCAATCATGAATTACGATAAAGTAGACAAATTTATTCTGGAAATAATCTTATAAATTGCTAGCTGAAATACGTAATAATAAAAATAAAAAAAATTAAATGAAAACACAAAAACAGTACAAAAAAATAAATAGGCTATTTTACTTATACTAATAAAGGATTATACATTTTTATTAAATTCATCTTTCACTTCCTCAATATTCTTTTTACTCTTCACTTCACCAAACTAAGCACTTTCCCCTCCTTTTACGCACCCCGGATAGATTTCTTTCGAATACCCATGCGAAAACTTAATACTTACACTGAAGGGAATTTGTCCAGAGACTATTTTAACTGTAGGCTTTACCGTTTGCCGGTAAGGAACACACGAACTCGTGTTTTGGAAGCCATTGTGCTGGCACCGTACAATGGGGTGGATTGATTAGTGATTCCGAATTCCGAGATTCAATTACTGAAGTCCTGTAATTGCTTAGTCCTGTAAATGTAGTGCATGTGTGTGCTCGGGAGGTGGCGACGGTCTACTCCGCTGGATACCGAGATCCGGCGCCGACCTAACGTCGGCTAGCGGGAATCTCCCCCAACCAGGTATCTCCCGCCAACAGAGCACCAGCCGGAACAAGTTCTAAGCATGTTCCGACAAGTGTGGTAGTGTAGTGATGTTAATGTCACAGGTGAGGATAGGACAAGGAAAGGGTAGGAAGGATTGCGGGCGTCCACCTGTCCCATTGGTTAGGGTACTGCTCCGGCATTCGCCTGGTGTTGAAGGGAATCGAAACCACGGAAAACTACCGATTAGAGAAGCAGGCCACTGGAATTATTCTCCAGACAGCGGATAAATTCGACCTTCATGTATAGCTAGTGCCAAAAATCCTGCCACCGTCGAGATTCGAAGGACTTCCCAATCAGAGGCACTGCCGTGACATCAGTTGAAGTCCTGAGCAACCTTCGCCGGACTGCCCATTGACGTTCTGCGGGTCTCGGAATGTCATTGGTATGCCCCCGTCAACCGCTTGTGCGCAGCGAATGCTTATTGGTTGGGCAAATGAGGCAGGCGCAGTGTCGGTCCTCCTACTTCTGCCACGTGTTTAACTGCGCACACAAAGGAAGCAACGAGTGCTCGGCGGGGATCTCCAGTCCCACGCAACCGCTCACAAGAGAATAATGAAGCGGCGAAAGATTCCGCGTCATCTCGCCAATTTAACTGGCCAAGTCAAGTGCACTTGTAATAATGACGCGAAAAATGCTTATTAAAGCCTAACATAGTTTTACTAGAGGCAGATCCAAGACAGTGAGAACAAGGAGGCCGGCCTTTCAGCAGAGGCATATTTTTACGTTGAAATTTCACTCGTTTTAAAAAAAAATTACTAGATTCATCATCCTCACATACTAAGCAGTATTCCCTTTATCAATATATTCGTTCATTTTCTTTTATTTCAAACTAATATTTTTTTAAAAAATTGTTTCAAATATATTTTTAATTTCAATTTTATCACTAATGTTCCTTCAGAATTATTCTATTACATATTGCTGTGTGTACTCACAGCGTAATTATAAACAAGTATTACAAAAGACTTCCAATAGAACAAGAAGTTCCGTAAAAAACAGGTTTCTGTTACTCCTAATTCTTTTACAATTTTTAAACGTTTTTTTAAATTTGTTAGAGAAGCAGTTAAGATGAACAAAACCCACAAGAAACATAAAATACAAAAACGTGAAAATAACACAAAATACAACAGTACAGATGCAAATAAAATATCGCAAGATATAAAATAATGAAGACACAAATCCATACCAAAATACAAAACAACCATTACTGTACCAAGTGAGGCTTGACGCATTACAGATTTGTAAAGTACTAATAATTCAATCACGAGAGTGCTAATAAAATGTGTCTTGAACTATAGGTTTTTATAATAAATACCCCTAATTTCAGAATTGATGAAATAAAAAATGTACAGAGTTTTCGATTTTTCTGAGGTTTTCTCAAACAATTGGCTCATTTTAATTCCATCAAAAATATTTATGTGATTGAACGGAAATTGTGCCTCTCTATGGAATGCTTTCTGGACCCCCGCTAGGTTTTACGCTGCAAATCCATTTGTTTAAATTGACCCAAAAATGACAAGCCGTGCTTTCACTATTCAATTGTTTGTACACATTGTACCGAGCCTTTACACATTTTCTAGGAATTTAAGTAATGTTGCCAAAATATTAGATTTAAGGGTAGTGCATTACATCTGATTTCGTATGCATTTGTGTTATTTCAGTAACACAAAATACAACAGTACAGTTCTTCCATAGACTGTGCGAATATGTACTGGATTAAAAAAGGGATTAGAAACATTTTACAGGATTTTATTTTTTCATTTCTTATACATTGGGTTTATACACAAAACGTCAGTTCACAGTACGTTAAAACGGATTAATAATATTTGTTCGAAGCCTGCCTTGCGTTTTTCGAGTTGAATGGACTGTATTCTGAATTAATTGTAAAGCAGTTTCGAATCCCATACGATAGTTCCTGCACGAAGCTGGGTGCGTTTCGGTTTCAATTATAAACAGACGAATTGTTCAACAACTTTATTCGCTTTGAAAAGTGATGATTTAACACAAACACACAATTACAGTTTCAGAGTTCACATTATATTAAACACTTCAACTTGTGACTTATGTGACTTCAGCCACATAATTTACACAGTTCAAAATACTTATATTACATTTTTTTTACACTGCACGTTTCGAGTGATTCAACATTGTTCAGTGTGAACATCAGATAAAAGCCCTACACAAAGGAAATTTTTCTATCTTACGAAATCTGAGGCAGCGCACGCGAAACTTGCGTTCAATTGCTGAATTCAGCTGAGACCAAAGGCGCAAAAAAATCCTTTTTTACGTGAGGGAATTAATTACAACCTCACGGAACCTGAGCTAACTTGCGCGGCACAAGTCCATACGCAAGTTGTTTACGTCTCAGACTAAATATACAGAAAACTTTTTACGTGAAGGAATAAGTACAACTTCACGGAACCTGAGGCAACTTACGAGTAACACGTCCACACGCAATTTGTGTTCCTCTCAGACTGAAAATCCGTTTCGGCAGCGATGCGCTGGAGGGTTCGTGGAGTGGCAGCAACGGCGCGGTGAGGGGATGGGATTGGCAATAGCCCATCGTGGATTAGTATTTGAAATATGTTTAAAATCTTATAGACGCTTTGGGTAGTTGGATCTTTGTTTGGCGGGTTGCATCGGCGAAGTGTCGTGCAAGATTTCTGGGTAGTACCGCGAGGCGATCGCTCGCCAGCCCTGCGGCCGCTGGCCGGCAAGACACAGCGTGAGGCGTCGTCCCCTCACATACGCATGCGCGGTGCGGGAAGGCATCGCGCAGATTCTGTCCAATGCTAAGCACGTGCAATAGAATTTCTGTAAGATTTTCTGTTTTGCTTTTGGGTCCGAACAATATTCGTACGTGACACGATTCATAAAATTATTTTATTTTACTACAAATATGCATAATATTTATTACATGGACACGGAAGTTAAAAAAATGCATTTTTTGATATTGTTACTATTTTATGACTTTTAATCATAGGAATCACTTAATTGTTCTTCTGGAGTTGTTTTAGAAGATTTTCATTTTGTCACTTTTTACCTATTTCAGCTTGAAATGCCAATTTTTACCATTGAGTTAAAATTTAAATAAAAAAGGAATATTATTCCAGTAAATATGTTTGATTTGGGTCATTGATGCCGTTAAGTTTTACTCGTTCACGAGGAATCCATACTTCCACCATACCATCACATACTTTTGAGTAGGGCCTCCGATCCCTTTTGAGGACAGCCCTCTGTACATGACATTCGTGTGTACAGAGCTAGCGATTACGCAAGCTTCTCTTCTCAGTGCAGGCGATTATACAAATGCCAAAAATAAATATTTAATTCCGTTTTCTCTGATAGCATTTCAAAATTGAAAACACAGTCCACAATAGCATTTCGAAGAGACAGCGTCGCGGGTAAAACAAAATTGTAGTCAACATTCCGGATGATCTTGTAGAATCAAAATTACAAAGAAAACATCGTTCCCTTCCCTTATACGTTAAGTGCTAATGTAAATTTTAGAGTTAAAATACAAATGTGAATCATTTTAATTATTAATATTTTAGAGTAATTCATTTTAAATGTAATTTTTCATTGTTTTCATGCCGTTTTGCATCCCTCCTTTAGCTAGAATAAATGTGCTTGCCTATTTCAGTAAAAAATAAATGCCTTTTTGCCTACCTACTCGTATTTTACGTAAAATAAATGCCTGAACTTTTGGGTTCTACGTATTACAGATGATTGTTTCTTAACTTAGGTATTATTTAGCTTATTTGAAAAGAATATGTCTGCTTGAACAACAACTGCACACTCCCAATGCCCTCTCTCTTCCCTCCGTGGTATACATTTATCGAAGTCACAGGGATGTTTACCTCCAGTGTCTTGTTTATTGGCAGTGCGTGAGGATTACTTTGTCTTCATTTATTTGACAACGCAAATAATCTCTCTGATATAATCCAGGTCTTCCACAACAGAGATGCTCTGTGAACTCTGCTTGTTTGTAGACACAACAAACTAATGCCCTGTGCTCAGTCATGCTCACTAATGCTCAAGCCATGCTTTCGGTAATTTCAGAGGTATTAACAATATTGGATGAAAAAAAAATAATCGAGATCCCAAAGGTTATAAAATAATCTGTTTACTAATTAAATAACCGTGCACACCACAAACACCCAACAGACCTATTTTAAGATGTTTCAGTTTCAAAATATTGAATGTTCTTTTATTGCTTTCCGAGTAATTGGACTTCACTTTTCCTTCGAAAATGCATGTCTCTTCCACTAAGAAGAGAGATTTGCCAAATTGTTCCAATAAATAACAAAACTATTCCGCACTCCTATTTTCCTTTGCAATCAAGCACTCCTCCACATTCTTTTTATAAATTGCATGAACTTTACGCAAACATTACACGAAAAGTACTCGTAGTTTCAAAAAATAGTACATGACCTTGTTTAAAGACCCGTTTTATTTAGAACAGAGTTCATGTGAGAAACATACCTATCAGAAATATTATACTTTATTATTTATTTGCAATTTTCAAAAAACAGACTAAAATGCGAAAATCAAGGAAAATTTCTTTACGAGAAAAACAAGGAAAATTTTAATGAAAAAATTGGGAGCAATTTTGTTGAAAATAAATGTTGAAAAATTGACATTTTTCTCGAGAAATAATGAGAAAACTACTCATCTTTCAGAAAAAATATACATGACGATATTTCATGTCTGTGAACAACGGACTTCATTGAGAACAAAATCCCTCTCTGCAAATTCTCGTTGAAGGAAGACGCCGCACAAATTTTAAATGTTTGCAAGTTCCAAAAATTTAGAGATTTGAACGAAAAGTCCTGAGCTATTGTAAAGTTTTTTTAAAGCTTGCCGAAAACAAAGTTTTGTTAAAAAATTTGGATTCATTTTTGAAAAAAAATTTGAAAATTAAAGGCTTTATGTACCGTATTTTCCAAAATCAAAATATCGATTTTAAACTCGCAGAGCCGCGAGATCGATCATATTGATTGGGAAAGACAAAGTCTAGAGAAAATCGCCAAGTGATTTAGGCACAAGCGTTGGCCACCGATGTTACAGATTGACAAACGTGTTTGCCATCAATCGATTTTTCGGTATCAAGAATCCACAATTGTGGATTCAGGCTACACAAACGGTTAGAGAAGGAATTGATTTACTACAGAGAAACAATATTTATCTAGCTTTTCGCTTCCAAGGCCCGACAATATAAGTTTTCGTGTCGAAAAATCGCTGATTTCCCACGCAGTATTTTAGGACAAGGAAGATAGCAACAAGCGGTCCTGGGGCCGCTTGTCAGGGTAAACCTCCTGTATTCGCCTGTCAGTGATCGGAGAAACCACGAAAAACTATCGTGGAACCACCACGACAGAAGCAGCCGGCCGCTAGAATTCTCCTCCAAGCAGTGAATGAGCTCAACTGCGCTACTTCGCTATTGTCGAAAATTCCGCCAGCGCCAGGACTAGGACCTTCCGAACAGAAAAACTATAGTGGCATCCGTTGCTGTTGTGAGCGTTGACTCTCTTTGACTTCGATGTTACGGGTCGTCTCTACACAAAATGCAGAATGGAATTAAACATTTATTGTAAAGATGACCAACAATTAATTAATTAATTAATTAATTACGTTTCAATGCTTGACTTGCACATTTTGTTGTGATTGGGTCTTGAACCTGTTCTACTATGAAGCTATAAGATAATAACAATCGTTCTAAAAGAAGCTGTTGGCATATAATGAGAGAATTATACAATACGATGTGGTGGTGAAAACGGCGTCTCCTTGTGTACCAAGGGTTAGCCAGATACACAATACAGATCGGAGGACGGTGTTCATTGGGGCTCGCTGACGTCAGCAGGAGCTATCACTGCCGTCTGCTCCTCCCCGCGCTGCCTACGCGCCCATTACGCCGGCTGACGCAAGGGGTTAATTAATTTTTCAGAGCCGCTGATCCCCGGGTGCCGAGGTCGTCGCCCCCGCCCCCGCCCCCGCCCCTCTCCCCCACGATGATCCTCGCTAACCCGCCCTCGCCCGGCGGCGCAGCGAACACGCGGCCCACTCAGCCACTGGGGCACAGGGTCTCTCCTCCGGGCTCTCGTGACCCACAGTCAGGAGCGTCACGTAATGAGTGCGCACCAACCCGCTAAATTCGGGTCTCTTTGAAACACGTGTGTAGCAAACCAAAGTAGTAACCGCGAAAGGTGGCTCAGAGCATTAACTGATATCACTGCAGTACCTCGGACCGGGAAGTACTAAGGTTCGAGTCCCGACGGTGGCAGGAGTTTCGACACTGGCTTGTCGGCTGAGTAGAATTCAGTCTGCAGGAGAATTCTAGCGGCCGGCTGCACCGATCGATATTTTTTCGTGCGTTCCGCGATCAACACCAGACGAATGCCTAAGCAGTACCATAACAAACGAGAGACGGAACGCGCGCGATCTTTCCTACCGCTTCCTTATCCCATCCTCACCTCTTACACACACACACACACACACACTAACATGCACTACACTACCATACATGACGGGACACCGACCGGTAGCTTAGAACTTATCCCGACTGGGGCTGGTTGGGGAAAACCTCTCCAGCTGACAGTAATTCGGCGCCGGATCTCGCCAGCCAGATGTGAGAACACCACCGCTACCTCCCGCGGAAAAGCAGGCACTGCACTTACCGGAATAATGACCTAAGCTGTTGACGCGCCCGGAATCACTAACAACTAACTCACCATTCGTAGTGTTAGTAGGTATCTTAAATAATTAAAATATCCCCTAAAAATAGGCCCTCATATCTGGGCCCGCCCGCGTTGCGCACCTGACAAGTTTGAGAGTTACGCCACTGCCCAAAGCGCGACTAGAAAATCATGCCATGGACTGCTTCTCACGATTATTTGAATGCATGTGAAATGCTAACTCTTAGTTTGCCCCTCGTAAATCAATACTTTTAGCAGTGGTGGTTCCTGGTAGAATTTGTACATTGGTTACAGTTATACCTATAAAACTGACGTAGTACTGAAATACAAAACCAATCAAATGTTTTAATATTCGAAACAAGGTCAACAAAACAACATTGATTTTTATTTTTGAAAACAATGAGCCGCATTTTTTTAACAAAAGCGCGATTGTATTCTCTGTAATACAAACAGAAAAATGTATACCAACCAACCAAAAAATAATATAGTGATAAATGGGCATAAACCGCCCTATTATTTTAAAACAAACTGCGTTTGTGAGTTTTGCTGTTCTCCGCAAATATTAACCCGACGTGTCATTCGAAGCAACGAAGCCGCGAAGCCTTGACCCCAGCGGCGGCGGCAGCGCCGGTGGCGTCGTCGGGGCTCGATCCGGCGACCTTTGCATACAATGGCGCTTCCCCGGCAGCGGAGGCCCGATAGAGCGGCCGCCGCCCCTCCCACCGCCAATGAGCCGCGAAAATGGAACGGCGTCACTCGTCGGGCGCAGTCGGCTGCCGCACCACACATCGGCCTTGCACCTCTTGCAACTAACGTTTTCGACATTTTGAACGCCGAAGGAATCGTTTCGGGTAACAAAAACGCGTGTTTCGTAATAAAATGAGCAATAAATAAATAGGGCACGCAAAAAAGAGGGCAGATCCAAAGACTTATGTGGCACTATGTGGTATTAAGGCATATGTCCACGTATGTCGACGCGCTGAATTAGAATCTGTAGCCAGAATTGCGCCACCACCCTCCAGTTTTTTTAAACAGCAAAAAACCACCGTGAGATGTACAATCTACAATTTCACGGTGTTTTTTCGCGATTTAAACGAAATTGGAAAGTGGTGGCGCAATTTCGGCTTCAGGTTCGTATTCAGCCCGTCAACTACTTCGTAGAGAAACAAGCGTCAAGTCTTTAGGTCTGACGACATTCCCCGAGATCCAAAAAAAAAAAAAAATACAATGTCAAGGTGTATTTTTGCGATTTCAAAAAATGGAGGGTGGTGACGTAATTCTTGCTCCAGATTTGGATTCAGCGCGTCGACATACATAGATACATTTGCGTCAAGTTTTTGGACATGGGACAACTTTTTTTAAATTTTGTATGTCTGTTATTTTACCGTTTTGACTGAGAACCATAGGTTGCACTAGGAAGTGTTTTGGTGACATTTGTTATTTTGTCCCAACCTGCGTATCATCGTCAATGCATGCGCATTTCAAAGACTCTAAGCCCTGATAAAGACTCGGGAAGTAATTAAGAGTCATTTGCGAACCGGACGTGCATTCACGTTCACATTACTCCATTCTTACATGAATGTTGGAGAAAAAATGTAAGACATTTATTTTAAAAAATTGAAAATGTTCCAGATGTTCCAGGCTTCAAATGTAGTATCCCCAAAATTCACAGAATTTTGTTCAAAATCGCAGAGCTTTAAATCAGGCCAGATCAACCGAAGAATATTCATTTTGGAGAAAAAGATCGCACGAATAGTTTAGACGTTCGTGTAGGCAAACGGATAGACAGGCAGGCAAGAAAACTGACAGAAACACGGGCACTTGAAAAAACACTTTTTGGTAACAGGATACTTCAAAATGTGTATTTCTGCGGCATTACATAACTTTCTCTATACTACGTATATTATACTCCGTATACATGCACCAATATAAGTAAAAACCAATGCTTGCTCTTTTTAATTCATTTCCCCTGTTATCCTAAATTACTTTCATTACTCTTCAAAAGCAGTTTGTTTCGAAAATGTTCTAAACTAATTTAACAACATACTTAACCCCAAGCACAGAATTTACCAAAATAAATCGCTCTTATTATTTTATGAATTGTCTTCTTTATGGTTGCTTCCAACGACTGGCTTCTCTCGTTCGCTTGGTCGTTCATCCCGGGTCGTGAGGGCGAGTCAGGTCGTTACGAGAACAGCTCACCAAGCAGTTTCGTGAGCAGGCTGGCATGGCACGACCTCCCTTGCCGTCACGTATTTTCTTTGTTTAGAATTGTGAAATGTATGAATGGATGTAATACAATGTTGTACGTAAGCAATGTGTATAACTTAAGATCCTGTTATTTAAGAATGGATGTATGATAAAAAATTGAAATGTACTGTTATATAAAACGAGGATAAACTCGTTCTTTAAAAAAATACACTTGGCACTAATATTGGGGCATCTTAAGTCAAAGGCTCATTTTCTGAGAATAGTCTGACATACCGTGCATCGGTGTGGCATGGACTTTGAACAGACGCAGGCTGCCGGTTCGAATAGTTCTTTGTGCGTACGGATGCGGCGTTTTTGGAAGACAGAGACTGCATCGACCTCTTCACCTTTACACGGAGCTCTAACCGGACGACACGACCCCAGGCCTTGTGCACGTCCGCAAACGCATCTGCAAGTCAATTCCCTTCCTTGCGTCTACCACACTGGCGGCAAATGATAAGCGAAGTTTTAATAATATAATAGACTTTTCGAGGGTTCTGAAATGTCTCAAAGTAAGTAGAACAAATAACAAATAAAAGCTTTTATTTGAGCCTTTTAAAAATGTTTCAAACTCTCAGTCATACCCCAAAAAATGCCAAAAGAAACCAAAGCATCAGAAGAGAATGAACAAACTCAAGTGCTAGTAATCGTCCAGAAGAAAACCCAAATACGTGGACAAAGTATCACAGTTCAGAACGAGTATCTCAACTATCAAGAGTAAGCACAGTCGGCGTAACAGGTACTGAATCACAAACGTCTCAACAACACGCAATGTCTCCCAAAATTAATTTTTCATCTCAGGCGCTGGCCAGCTCGTTCTGTGGTTGGGGTCGCTGCCAACCTAGACTCGCTCCATGGCAGGCGCTTGTTTGAACGAGTACTGCCACGTCGACCTCCGTCGCTGCAATACAGGGCGCGCGTCGACCTTGCCGCGCGTGCGAGCTCAAATGTTCGCCTGTGGCGTCTTTGCCGGGGCAATAAATCACAGTCGCGAACGGTTTGTAATTTATTGAGTATTTATTTGAAATATGCTCCAACACATACAATAATTGCAATAAACAATATTGACTCGTTACTAGAAGGAATGTTCCTGGTCACCACCACCTCTGGCCTGATAATTAGATATCTTATTCGGTGTGATGCACCAGTAGCCTCCGTGAGCATACAAGCGAGTATGCAGCACCTCCACGTAGCACGCCAGCTTCAGTTCCCTGCCTCAGTAGCCTATGCATTGAAATGCAGCGCCGCGCACAACCCACAAGACTTCCTACCGACGCGCCTAAGAATCAGAAGAAGGAGTTCAGGTCCGGGGTCCGTTTATATAACCTTCTGGGCCGGCTGACGGAACTGCATCATCTCGCTGTTTCCGCCGACGCGTTTCCACAGATAGCCTGTATACGGAGTTCGCAAGTTGCCCCAAGTGGTCTACGGGGTTCACAAGTGGTCACCCACGACACGGCACCCCTTCCCTTCCGCTCCCTAGGTTTGCCATTGTTCAGCCCGGCGCCCCTTCCCACCAGCGCTGTTCTTGAGCATGAAATGCACGTGGCTAATATTTTGTACAAGACGACTGCTTTGACGCCACAGCCTTGCAGCAGATTCAAAGAGGCACAAGTATAGTGTAAACTGAGCTGTAATGTTGTTAATGAGTACATTGGCGGTGCATACGTCCCGATCACGCAGTGTTCAGCATCAGCCCGGAGAAACCCTGCTGTGATTATGATCGCTTTGCGATCGAAAACAACTTCACATATTAAATCATTAGATACCTAGAAAATATAAGTGTCTCATTACACATTTTAAAGGTATTAATCTCTCCAAAGTCTCCTGTATTATGTCTGAATTTGTTTTTCTTTATGTACATTTTGACAATCTATATATTTGCAGTGTATTCACGTTTGTAACTGTAGCGCGTGTAAAAAAGATAATTTACCTGACTAACACTAATACTATTGCTCATTGCTTAAAGAATCGGACTGTTTATTATACACTACAGACTAATAAACTATTTAGAACACCTACTTTTCATGGTCGAATTTTAATGGAAATTAAATATCACCATTGTGTATGATTTCCGACCTATTCGTCAAGATTTTTAAAGGAGTTATTGTTTCATCATTTAGGACTTATTATTAGAACCTTTCTGAACCCTTAGTGAGTTTCGCGTTTCAACATACCGGATGTTTAAGAACCAATTCGAAATCGTCGACATGCGTCATCGCTCCGCAGAAACTTTAGCGTACTCTTTCAGCCAATCGTGCGTAATCCCCTTGAAATCTTATTTTTACTGTCTGTCGATGTATAGAACAATTGTGCCACCGGAGCTCGCTGAAGAGTTTAGTGATTATTACAATACATATAGTGAATGTTCAGGAGCGAATCTAGAGGCACATTTTGGGTGAGGAAATTCAAAATGTTTTGGTCGAATGTGCCATATTACAAATTTTGTAAAATGTTGCACGCTACACTCAGCTCATTCTTGGATACGATTTTATTCGTTTTAATGATTACCAGAAAATATTTTTGAACGAAGTTTCGTGAAAATTAATAGTTACCGACAACTTTTAGTGAGGGGATTTCCCGCCCCGTGTATCCGCGCCTACAATGTTGAACTATTTCTTCAAAAGAAACGCACGAGACCATCTTTATCCCTGCGGGAAGCACCGCAGGTACAGATGTTTTTCTTATTTTTCCATTTTATTTTTGAAAGAACTATTTCAACATTCTTATATCCTTGCCATATCTCAAAAGCAGAAAATATTTTAATACAAACAGGGAAAAAATGACTGTAGCGCATTGCTAAATTGTACATTTATCATTACTTCTTAAATGTATAGCATGTCTCACTAATTGTATCTCATTTTACTCTGCGGTTCGCCGTCGCCCACCCATTGATGACCACACCCCACCTTCTCCACCTGACCACTTGACGTTCTCCTGTTACTGGAATGGCATAGATGTGCCATTTTCAATTAAAGTGTTTTTCTGTCGAGTATTTTATTTTTTGTATGCTTTTCCACATATCCAGATCAATGTATATTTGTTTGTTTTCTTAATTTTCCCACCAAGGATTTTCATTCGTTTATAACCAAGAAATAACAATGTCAGCATTAAAATTCCATTCGAAGAAATCAGACATGCTAAATTTGTTGGGATGAGTTTAGTAAAATATTTAACAAATCAAGTAGAAGAAATGATAAATGCATCTTTAATGGGAACATTCCGTATTCATAAAGCTATTGTGCATTGTGTGCAAATGAGTGCACGATTTGAGACAATAATTTATTGCCAGTTTGAAAACGGAGAGAACGTATACTTTTCTGGAACACATGGTTTGCAGCGGCAAATCTCTTTCGACATGGTTGATTCAATTGATGCGCTATTCACCGTCAGCTTCACTGCGAATAATTAATTACGCAAGAGCATGAAGAAGCATGCGTGCACGAACTTCCTTTCATTACGCATGTTTCCGTATGTTTTCTTACTCACATTCGATGATCTCTCAAATAAATTATTATACGGTTTTTTATTAGGCTGCGAGATGGAAAAATGGAAATGGACTCAGAATTTTCCGCCGCTAACGTAATAATAGAATCAAATGATAATTGGAGCAATTCCTGGAATATAGTTGCTTTAACACAATATGGAGAATGCTAATAAAGTAAAAGTTTAATTCCAATTAATTAAATACTCAGTTTTCAATAAGACAACTTTGTATAGAGCGTTTCTTGTGACCCAATTGGACGAGAATCTTATTGACAGAGAAACAGGTGGTGCCTAAATGGTAACACCTCTCGTATTGGTAATGTGCCAAGATACGGCGTTAAGATTGTTGTAACATTTAAATCATGTCCTACTCCGTGCAAGTGGTCTAGAATATTTACATTCGTATAATTTTTCGGAAGTAAAGATAAAGTAAACGTTCACAGTATGGTGAACACAACATACGATTACTATAGATATAAGCATCATTTTATTAACAGTTTATGAAATATTGTCATATTTCATTGATAACTTTCGCGTAATTGGTCTGTTTCTACACCTACCTACTTTTTTTCGTCGTAGCTTTCTAAACAACCACTTTGACAAATAGTAGGTAGGATGAAATCGTTTTAATCAAAATGTGCAAATGGAGGACTGTCTGATAAGTAGACAGTATGATGAAATGGTGTTACATACACTAGCCAGAACCCTAAGATAGCCCATCAGAATAATTTGAAGGGAATGTGGATCGCGGAACTCATCGTATAGTGTTCACACCACAAATATGATAAAAACAAAATAAAATGTATTCCCGTCAAATGCACCAACTTCCGTAAAAGAGGAACGCATACGCCTCACGTATATAATGTGGCTTGAAGAGCTGGTACTCTGTAGACTGGCCGAGTGGTCGAGTTTGCTCGCCCAGAGTGGACGAAGATTTTTCTAGTAGCAAGTCGTCATGACGTGCCCTTCAGCACTTGTGAAGAAGTTCTGTCCACACCCGGGACAAATCCGTTTAACACACACTGTCGTTGGCACGCGCTAGAGGTTTTCAGTTCATGTTTCAGTAAACAAGCACAGTTTGGAACTTCAAATCACATGATTGATAACATTTCATTTATTTGCCGATTAACGCAATATTGAAATACAGTTTAATTGTTTTTATAGTTTTTTAAAATTTTATTTCCTACTCGTTCGGCCCTTTAGGCTTTTCGGGGGTTATTATTTACAAAATGTACATTACACGAAGAACGTAACAGTCTTATTCAGTTTCACTAGAGTACAAGTACACTTACGTGAGCTCAGACACTTTAAAATGACATGCACAGTAGTGCTAACGCCACAGCAGCCAAAAATTGATCTTAAGGCAAACCACTTCGCACAGAGAACACGTTTGCATTCAACGAAGATCACTCGGCATCTGACTCCAATTGAACTTTGCAGTGTCGTAAATTAATTAGGCAAGTTAAGAAGTGGGGACACGCTGTCCAATCTAGAAAATAGTATAGTAAATCCAGTAAAATAAAATAACTTTAGCAAATTTCGAAATTCCAGTTTTTGAGAGATATTGAATCCAAGATTTCTTATTAAGTGAACATTGCTCCATTTGATTGAATATTTGTACCACATTGTTCCATAAGAGCATTGCACTATGGATTGTAGAAGAACGCTGATAGTCTGACACCACAACCCTCACGCCTTAGCTGACTTCCTTCAGCGCTTCTACTACACCCACTCCAAAATGAAGTTCACTATGGAGGGGGAAAACGAGGGTAAATTGCCCTTCTTCGACGTTTTGGTGAGTTGGAAAGGTAATTCGGAGTAAGGAGTCCCGGTATTTGGCGGTGGCAGCCCGGAGCACAGTGTTTACTGGAAACCTATCCATAACAAACGTTGCCTGCTCGCCGTCTCGTACCATCACCGGCAATTGTATGGGAGGGAGGGGAAGGGGTTGTAAACTCTGGTCATGAGAGCAACTAAAGTGTGAATAAAAAACCCTTAGACTGTGAAATAGAGCTCCTCAAAGACATGTTTTTAACTAACTGGTACAGAGGTAAGTTTCCGACAAAGTCGTGTGGATTCGAGTGAGCATATGAATGAAGCCCAAATATTAAAACAGCTCAATGATGCTACACGTTTCCTTACGGGAGCAATTATGAAATGGAATTATGGTAAGAAAATATGAAAAGACAAACCAGTCGAATTAACATCTAGTTAATTAGTAAATAAGACAATCTTAATCATTAAAATTAAGTAAAAAAATCTTTTATCTACCAGGGGCGTTAACTGCTTCCAATAATCTCGGCTTTCTGTCGCCTCTCCATCATTAGAACACTTACCACGCCCTTGCTGCATAAGTAACTATTTTTCGAGACTTTCCTTCACCTTCAAAATTGAAGCAAGGATTTTTTTACTATATAATCTTTTCCTCAATATAAAAAAAATATTTTATATACATTTTTGAAGATTTTCAAGTTTTCGTAAAGTTCCCAGTTGAAATGTGAAGAATCATAAGTTGAATATATTTTAATTCAATAGACGCGGTTAATTGAGTACTGTCTCGTTGATTCAGAGAAAACGCGAGCAATTTCATGGAACTGGTTTCAATTCCTAATCTAGTACATTTTTCTTAAAATTTTTGTACATATAATGCACATTACACTCAATTCAATGAAAGAAAAAGTTTCATTTAAATTTTTGAAATTTGAAAATATAAATATACTATTTTTTATCTGAAGCTACCGTTCGACCGGCTTAGGTGTCTCATGGGGTCAATTGATGCCACTGCAGTACCTCTGATTGGGAGGTCCTAGGATTGGAGTCCCGGCGGTGGCAGCATTTTCGACACTGACTAGATTACTAGTTCGAGTTCAGTCGCCGACTGAAGGAGAATTCTAGCGACCGGCTGCTCTGATCGCTAGGTTTCCGTGGCTTCTCTAATCGACATCAGGCGAATGCCGGAGCAGCACCCTAAAACGAACAAACCGCTTGATCATTCCTTCCCCTTCCTTGTTCTATCCCCACTCCGTACATTTACAAACACTACCCTTCCACATTGGTCGGGGACCAGTCGGGAGCTTAGAGCTTGTCCCGGATGCGGTGGCGCCCCGCTGCTGGGAGATATCTAGTTGGGGGAATTCCCGCTAGCCGACGTGTAGGTCATCTCCTGATCTCGTCATTCAGCGGGAGATAAACATCACCTACAGCGAAAATAAAACATGTACTGTACTTAAGGGACAAACGACTATCAGATGTCGCGCCCGGAAACACTAATCAATCAAACAAACAAAAATGGCCCGTTCGGTTAGGAGTCCAAGTGATTGTGGAAGTACGGTAATAGTGTTATAGTTGTTGCAATGTTATATCATTACGTAATCGTACACGCGAAAAGGCTTGACAGTGTTGTAGCACTAGTTTGTTTGCTGCCAGGAAGCCAGTGGGGCGCGTATACTGTACATAACGCGCGCTCTACGCCCTTAATTGCCCGGTTCGCGAAACAGGGACTCGGAGAGGCTTCCGCAAACGAACCTGCTACGCGCACGGGGGATTCGGCGAAAAGGCGGCACGCAGGCGCTTCTTCGAAGAGGGAGCTTCCTGTTCGGGAAACGACAGTCGCACATCTAGATTTCGAGAATTACAAGTGAGTGAAATGATAAGCGCCAGACGATGGGCAACATCGTTGATTTCCGTTGAAACGTTTTACAAAATTACTTTCCAAGAATATTTATGGAATCAAGAACCTGTGATAGAATCGTAATCATTTCTAAACGTAGTATATCTTCATTGCAGTGGCACTCCTAATTCCAGATGTCAAATTTTTCATCTAGGCATAAACTGGAAAATGGCAAGTTGGACAATGTTATGAAGTTAAGACCGCTTTTAATTTCTGAGGAGTGTATGCAATTCACAAGTATTATTGCTAACTGCTAGAAATTCAAGAAAACTCATCGACTATTCACAGCGAAATCATCTTGGAGAAAACACAAAGAAAACGCCGTGGCAAGCGCTCTTAAATTCTGTGGGTTGTAACACTATTAAATTTTTGACATGTCCATTGATTTTTAAAGCAGTCAGTATAACAAAGTTTATTGAACACTTTTTATTGTTTTATTTTATTTGTTCAATAAACTTTCTTATACTGTCTGCCTTAAGGAATCAATGGACCTTTCAAAAATTTTAAGCAACATATGAAGATAGGTAGTCCTTAAGAAACTAAAATTTAACCTTCGTAAAGAAAAGTAACACTATAAGTCTGTACTTACAGCGATGATCCAAGAAGAAAGGTGATCGATTGGGCCGTTCCAAGGGGCGGCCCCACGAAGCACTCACGATGCAGTGCATCTGCCCCAGGTTCTTTGTTTTCTCATGACGCATCTGCTAAAACAGATAGAATACCATCTATTACGATATAAAGATCTATTCTAATTCTATCTATCAATAGATAGAATAGAACTCTATTAGTATATTTTCAATGAGTCTAAGTTACATTATTAAAATTCCATTGTACAAGACAAGAATGAATAGATATTCACAATCACCTTGATAATATTATTTAATTCAAACCTATTTCAGACTAAAATGTCAGCATCAAATATTTCTTTTAAAATTAAACTGTACTATAAATGTTATATTTGGCATTAAATATCACAAAGTACATCGGATATAGTAAAAATTACAACTTTTTTCCAGATGTGCCCTAGGGGTTGTGTCCCGGGTGCGGTTGTCGTTCGGCCATTGAGAGGCGCATTGAAACAAAACAGCTGACACTAGCTGCGACTACGAACTTAAAGGGTGGGGAAGGGGTAACCACGAATTGGAAGAGACAGTAAATGAGGTAAGGGAGGGGCAACTCAGAGAGAAAATTTTATTTGCCATGTACTGAAAATGAATAATGATATTTCTTGTTTTGTAATTTCTTCAGGATAAAATTATACGTTGAAGTAAATAAATTACATTGGAATTAGTTGTTGCATTACGTTTTATGAATAACGTTTCAGGTATGTCTGGTTTAGCTCTTGTATCTGAAGAAGGAAATCGGTCTGAGATACTTGGTACTATACAATACTTATAGTAAATACAAGTGCATAATGTAATAACATATATTATGCCCGTCTTTGACTGTCTATTTAAGGATATTATAACATTAAAGGATTCAATAACACATTAAGTTTTGTTTTAAATTGCGGTTCTATGATAATTCATTATTTCTTATTCGTCATAAGAGATCACGCAACGACCTACGCCCCGTACACCCCCTAGGTCGCAGTCCGTGATTTTAAGATGCATTGCGGGTTGCCAGACATTATAATAGATAGGAAAAAATATCCCACAAAGTCAGTGGGAAATAAGATTCAACGTTTGCCTTTCGCTAGGATACCAACTGCGCTATCGAAATGAAATAAAATATATTTAGTGGGGTCATTACTGGACTTTCAGTAAATTTAAATCTATGTTGGACGATTTTCTCTTACTTTTCGAGATATTTGAAAAAAAAACAACTGAAAGATGGCGCACTTAATTTCATTTTTAAGGGATGAGAAAGACTGATAAATGAAAGGTTTTTCGAAATCCCATATACATACAGATTTGCAAGTGCTTCAAAAGTCTGGATCTAACTAAATATTGTTGGACCGTCTAGAGTCGATATGACTAAACGATTTGGTTCTACTGCTTGGTTGTGCGAAATGAGAGAGAAGATATTTATTAAGGCTATTATGATACTCGTAATCGTTCGATTCTTGTGAAAAAGCTTTCAACTTAATCCATCGAAAATGGTGACAGTTTTTCATAGTTACACTGATCCGTGTGGAAAGTGTTCATTCATGCCCAGAGAGAAGTTACGCAAGAAGTGACGCAAATTACGACCCGGAGCTTCGTGACATGTGAGCGGAGGCAAATTTTTGTCACCACCAGAGAGGGAAGCGCAAAAGCCCGAGGTAATGGACTGACGTCAGCTGCATTCTGTAAACAGGGTTGGTTTTCCGCAACTGCAGAGGCGCACTCTGGGTCGCAGTTGGTCTCGTTTCTCGTGGTCACCCGTACCACAACCCACACTGCGCTACTTCTGAATATCTCTAATGAAGTATAATCGGTGCCGTGTGTATAACTGAACCGCGTTCAAAAAACATCCACGGCAATGCTCGAAAATTCTTATTGACAGATCCATAAGCAACGGCTGAGCCACTTCCTCGTGGAAGGAAGTCGCATCACGCGTTTCGTATCGGTGACAGTTGATGCTTTTTTTTGGCAAGCAAAGGGCGTCCAATGCATGGCATCGATTGACCATTGCAAGCCTGAATACTCGCACCCGCCCACCAATGCCAACTCGCTGACAGGCAGTCGAGAGTTGAGAAAAGAGGGCGCCGGAAGCAAAACTTTTCCCCAAAACTTCCGAGGCAGCTCAACTCATTCAATTTTTTGTACTAAGAAATTCATCTAAAATATCAAGTATATGTGGTTAGTATACGACAAATTCGTAGATTCGAGCCCAAACGGAGCCGTGTTGAGGAAACGTTGAACGCTTGAATATTTCACCTCATTAAATGTTATCTTTTTATCAAAGTTAGTCTGTTTATGAAAATTTTTGAAGTTAATGAAAGTCTCGTAACGCTGTTACATCGATATAAAAAGTGTTCTTCGTGCCAGTCTATTCCATGACTATGTATTTTCAGTTTATATAAATAGTTTATATATAATTATCACCTTCCCGTCACCTTGTTGGACGCAATTACGCTCGGAGAATATGTTCCGCAATCATAAAGAAATCCAAATTGTGACCATGTTACTGAATGACAATGCATTTTAATAATTAAATTTGTTCAAAGATTTGTTCGCCCCGACCGGTGTACTAACCCGGGTCTTCTGATTTACGCCCAGCTGCTCTGGAGCAATTTAGAGCGGCTGAGCGTAAACCAGAAGGCTCGGGTTCGTATACCGCTCGGGGCAACCAATTCTTGCAACAAATTTAATTAATAAATAGTTTATATTTTTATGGGGAGGGGGGTTACTATGCCTCCGTAACCGCCCTTGTCTACAACAGAAAAGTCTCGTGCTACCTCTGCAGTGGAAGGTTGGAACATCACGGGGCCGTCGGCGCGAGCAGAGTCAGCGAGCCGCGGGGGCGAGATGGAGGAGGGAGAAGAGGAGGGGAAGGGGTGGAGGCGCGCGGGCCGCCGGAGCAGAGATTCCGGCGTGGGCGTGACGGCGGTCGGTCGTCCTCCGCCCCCCACCCCCACCCGCCCCCGGCCACCGGGCAGCCCTTCGCCGCCTTAATCGGCTTTATCCGGTGACCGCCCGCGCGGCGGCGGCGGTGGCGGTGGCGGCGGTGGAGGTGGAGGAGGCGGTGGCGGCGGCGGCAGTGGTGGCGGCGGAGGCGGCAAGGGCGATAGCAGAGCCCATAGCGGGATGGGAGGTTGCGATGGAGGCAAGGACAGACGCGGCGGAGATAGAGCACGGAAGCGGCGACGGCGGAGGTGAAGGCAGTGGCCACCCTTGAGGCCCCCGGCGTGTCTGCGGCGTGTCTGCAAACCCACATACGCGACTCAGCTGTAGCTTGATCCTACTTTAAGTGATATTTTTTTAAAAATCGCAATTATTCCTATTTCTCGCCGCATCCTGCCTTATATAACAACTCGTATCCCTTAACTCCATCCCCAATTGGATTTTCAATTTCGGCTCCATTCCCTGAGCCAGTGCCAAATAAAAGTAAAACTTCAACTTGTGGTGCTTCAAAAGCACATACTTCCTCGAATTTTTTTACAATGAATAATGTTATAACAATATCGCCATTGATAGCCTACAAATCCTTTACTATTGAAACTCTGAAAAACTAAAGAAAATCTTAAGATAAAACCGCAACTTGTTGTCTAAACAAAGCTAGGAGGTAAACAGCCGCACTTGGGTATATAGCTGACCCGCATTGGCGAGCGACTGTTAGCAAAAGGGCACAGACCGTGCGCTGTCTGTACTTCTTCGTCCGCCTCCCCCCGGCTTCCCTGACATTTACACATCTCACTGCACGCACTTCACCACATCATCATCAGGAGACGAGTAGGTAGCATAGAGGTTGTACATACTATGTACATTTTAAAAAAACTAGTAATTTGTGTCCAAAATTCATAAAATTACTAATTTTTTCCCTCAAAATCCGCCCGAAAAAAATTTTTTCTTCAAACGTTTTTTAAGTTTAAAAGAAAGGCGCGAGTCTAATTTTCGTTGAACTCCAAGAATTAAAAATTTAGAAATAATGCGAGAAAGTGTGTGCTGATGTTAGACCACTAGTTTCGTAATGAAAGCAATTGCTAACTTTTAGCGGAGGCAATGAGTGGTAGAGAGCACTCAAACAAGAAATATTGTCATGTGATTAGTTCTAAATCAGTGCTCCCTTGTTTGGTGAAATACGATACTAGTGGTAAAAGTGACATTTTTAGCGAGTAAGAAAAATTACGTAATTAAGCCGATAGGCCAAATGGAACAATTATACAAGCAAAATAAAATAACTTCTACCAAGTGTGTCATATACTATTTTTAGACGGTCTTTATTTTGTTTCATTTTTAATCTAGTAAAAAAAAAGAAAAATAGTATTCAAATCACTTAATGCTACATTAAGTCAGTCGTTGTTTATGCGGACAGAAGAAAGCATTTCGTTTTCTTTGTTGCTTTATCAGATTTCTCTGAACACTTTAGCATCTTCTCACTTTTAGTACTAGTGCTAAAAATTGAACACTATGCATACCTTGGAAATACCGCTTTAACTAGTGGCTGTCGAAATAATTATTATTCATATCTTTGAAACACTTGTTACCACAATATATCTCACGATATTTGTTCCTGTAATATTAGTTATCTTATCTTTCCCTTTAACTAGTAATCTGGAAGCCCAAAATTTACGCAACGTTTTAGCCACGTTTTCAAAATTCTCTCAAAACAATTAGATTGAAAATATAATAAAAAATTGAAATCTACTGATAAGTCATATAGATAACGTCGTAGTAATATGATGCTTATCAACGTTCCAGCGCACTGGTTGGAATGAAAGTATATTTCCCAGATTCATTAGATTCAGTTCACTTAGAAAATGATTGTTCGTCGACATTAGAGACTACTTGCGGTACAATAATAAATACTTTCTCGCGTGATTTGCATATTTGCAATTATCGAAATTGAACAAAAGTGAGCTTTGCGTCCATTTTCCAAGCGTTTGTTTGTTGTTTTTTTAAGAAAAAAATTAGAGCAGTTTTTCAGATGTTTTTATAAATCACATGAACTTTGAGCAGACATTATGCGACCACTCTATTTTTGAAACAATTTCCATACCTTATTTAATCACCTAATTTTAGAATAGGTTTCGTTTAAGAAAATAATTCAGTCATAAATATTGCAATATTTGAGAATACAGAGAGTTCGCCGAAAATGAGACCATCACCACTTTATTACTCTTTTTTACTACATATAAGGAATAAATATAAAGAAAAAGTATTGAGCCAAATTTGAGAAAATTATTACTTAATAATTGCCTGAATTTCAAGCAAAATTAACGGAAACCAAATATTTTTTAAAATTGTACTTGACTATGTTTCAAGATTTATCTTTCAAAAACTCATCACATAAACAAAAATATTTAACATCTCTATTTTAGATACAGAAGATGTCTAAAGAATTTTGAACTTTCATAATTTTTTTAAAATTCAGAGATAACAAAAAAGATATGAGCACCATTTTTTGTGTTCTTAACGATGTCTGAGTGTAAAGTATAATCAAAATATTTGGAGCTATTTTTGAGACAATTTCGAAAAGTTGAGGTTTAGATTAGCTGTCGCCTAAAATCAAAGCCGTGTAAAATCAAAGCCTATCCGTGTCAAATTTTCAGGGTCTGGATTCGTTTAGATCGTTCGAAGAATTCAATCAGGAGATCAATTTTGCGAAAATCGACTGAACGGTTCAGGCGCTGACAGACGATTTGCTGTCAATAGATATCATGGAATGAAGAACCTGCAAAACATGTATTATAAAGTTACGTTTATGGTAATAGTTATAAGTAGGTTTCGAACTTTTAGGTGCTAAAAAACGAAACAAAATTATTTTTATGTGCTTGAATTTGTAATACTGAAAATCAGTTTTAAAACGACGAAAATAATAATAACCCATATGAAACCTAGCAACCAAGATCGAGAGAAGTTTCGAAGTAAAACGTGACGACATCCTGTTCACCATTATGCCCTTTTAATCTGTGTATCTGACGAAGTTTGGGACCACAGTTCGTGTAAGGAGTGTCTATTAGCTTTCGAAGTGCCGCCCGAATCAACAGGAGTTTTAGAATGGACCTCAGAGATCTTCACCGGTCGTGAACCAGACACACTCCAATCAGTCGGGGAAGCCCCACAATAACTTTAATGTGTGACCTACCACTGCAATCCAAACTGGTATGTCACTCCCAATATATTCTAAAACTCCTAAGTATTTAATTTGAAGATGCTCAAAATCTTCATATTTCATATAAAATTTAGGGAAAAAAGAATTATTATTTGTTTCGACGAAAATATTTATTTTTATGCAACTTAAGCAAAATATTTATTTTTAGATGATACGCAATTTGGTATATGGAAACTAGCTACTTCAATTTCCACTAAACTTCCAAAGCTCAAAGCCAATAGGGGAAAAACATTTATAAAAAAGTCCAAGCCTTAGTCATAAAGAATTGTGACTCAGATATGAATGACTTCTTCTAATTAACAGTTATCATCGTATCAAATCGAAAAACAGAAATTTCCACTATTTTCAAGTCTGCTATTTATCTACACAATAGCATTTGAAGTTTTATATTATATATGTTAGAAATAATATCAGCTCCCGTCGGTAAAGATTACGTGACACGCGATTCAAACTACCCTATCACTCTTCTGTAAGGGATTTTTGATAATTACATCGAGGGCAGACCCAACCAGAGCTCTGAGGTGCTGTGATTGGATGGCGCAGAGACTGACTTGCGTTTCACAGGAGCAATGTGAAACGTTCCTCTGGAGCCCTGCCTCAGTTACCCTGACGATAGTTGCAGCCCTGCATGGAGGTCTTCGCCTTGGTGAGTCTTATCCCCCTTTCCATATACGTTTTCTTTTTTTAACTTTTCCTTTCTACATTATGCTACAGTGTACTAGTGTATCCGTACAGTATACTACGAGTATCCGTATAGTACCGTTCTATAGGAAGAGAGTGTTCCCATTCCCTGAATAATATGGTTTCGAATATCGGTCGTAAAATCCATCCTTAAGGTTCTTTTGAGCTGTGACTTCGCACACGTCATCGTATAGCAGTAGGTCTATTAGTGTTGTTTCAAAGAAGATTAAGATTGGTGATGGTGGAGAGGAGTTACGTGCAATTTTGTTCCCGAAAATCGATTTGTACATGGATGATATGGACGTATTAACCGAGCCGCAATAACCGAGCTGGATTAACGTGCCGGATTAACGTGCCGGAATAACGATGCCGGATTAAAGAGACGAACGGTCGGACGGAAGGGAGGGACGGACGGACCGACATACGTGTCACACATAACTATCAGATGAGAAGCTTTTGAGCTGAAACTTTCCGAATTCGTCAGATGTAAGGTAAAGATGTAATTTTTCTGAGATCATTGGTATATTTTAATTTTTTCGGTGTACTTCACATGATGTCCGTATTTCTTGGAAAATGGCTGAAAATCTTTCTTGAACTTTTTGGTCATATAGAAGAAAATGCATTTATATCAATGGAATACTACTTCCGATTGTCATTAAATCTTCCAACATCTGTAGATTTATATTTAAAACATGGATGGTTTTCATTTAAAAAGAAGTTTGAACATTCCGCTGAACCACACTTCGTGATTAGTGCTTAAAATGAAAGATAGTGGGCTCCATATGTTTTCACGCTTGCTATTTTTAATCATAATTACAGATTAAACACGGAATATAAGGTCTAAATTAATAATGGACGCTGAATAATTCGTTCATTATTTCGTTGTTATATAACTATCGACTGATTGCCGCTAGCTCTTCGCCGTCAAGAATGCATATGAGTGTAAGGTTGCTAGAGAAAACAGAGTTTTCTTAAGTAGATTTAAATACTTGAAATGAAAAGTGCGCCTTCATCAAAAAAATTCAAAAGTAAAGAAAATGTAAGGACTGGTGGACCTAAAAGTTCAGAAAAGGCATCATTTTGCAACAAATGTCACCAATATGACAGATGAATGCAAGCTCTAATATTAAAAATTCAAAGTGTACACTCGACAAGACATTAGCCATGCACGACACCAAAGTACATCGATTGCGCTGTAGGATGGAAGCGAACTCTATTAGCGCTCTGGAAAACCTCTTTCAGAGTTCAAAGCGCGAAGTTCGAATTCACGAAGTATCGAGTAACACTATTTTATTCTTACAAGTGACTTTCATATATAGCAAGAAGACCACAAAAATTGAACTCTCTATAAAGGTACATTCAATAATATGTTTCTTAAAAATAAAATGTACAACAAAAGAAATAAAAAAAATATTTATTTTCTCCCGACATCATGCATCTTAATTCAACATTTCAAATTGCGGATGATTATCTTATGATCTTCAACTAATGATGCGCCATCGCCAATAAAACATGTTTCTATTCGTCGATGCGCAAAATAAAAACATCGATGTTAATAAAATATCGACCCCAAAGTATAGATATTACTAAATAACGATGTTTCTACGACTTGATTAGTAACCATTTACGTTTACGCGGGAGAGATTTAATTTGAAAGTAGTTGTGTTTATTAATTTTTAATTGGAATTTAACTCACAAACCAAAGTCAAATATCATATTGGCAATTAAAATCACTTCTATTACGGTACCTGGTTAGACTTTTCAAATATTATATAAGTTATTTTTTTTGACAAAACCTCGATTTTAGTATTTTTCAAACTTAGTCACGTTGGTCTGAAGAATATTCAATTTTATGGACATGTGAAAAGTAGCACAGAACAATATGTTCATTTGAAGAAAAAAAAACGGCCACGTAAAAGCATCGAACACAAAACATCGATGTTAAAAATCATCGATAAAAAATGTATATTATTGAATGCTTTGTTTAATGTGTTGAAAAAACACGACACTAATGTCGCATTTCTACCTTCAACCAACCATTTGGAACGTTACTCGTTTTTTAAAATAATAATACTCATATTTTCGTTAGTAAAATGTTAAGGTGATACCTCTTAATTCTATGTGATATGTCTTCTGAAATTACAAGTACCATTCAAACACTACCAGAACCAGTCACATAACTGGAATTTATACGATTTACGAACTTCAGAAATATACAGCCTGATGCAATAGAATCACATTAAAGATCACTTATATAAAAATTTCTACCATAAATTTACATTTTATTTCCATTTTTCCTCGCGCACATCTTATTGAACGAACTTATAGACACGAACTACGGTCAGTTTGATAGAAATCGATTGCAACTCTCCCAAATTGATGGAAAGATCCAAGCACAACCTGTTAACTACAATGCACGGTACAAATTCTAAAAAATATTCCAAAACAGAACAAGTGTCCTTACCCGGATCCGACCACATGCGTCACCAACTTCAAAAGTGAAATGGGTACTTTGTACACTCCTAAATGCTTAGTGTTGTTGTGCAATATTTGTGTAAACCTAATTGTTTTCAAAAATAATTCTGTGGGTAACTGAGAATAATAATGGCATATTATATCCCGCGCATGAAATAATGAATTCGCACACAAACCAACATTTAAAATAGACTTCATAAATGTCTTTCATTATTATTAAAGAGTTGTGGGCCACAACTACTACAATATTTGTGTTTTACATTATGTTTATTTGCAATTAGTTCAGTCACAGAGCAACAGGGAAAAATCACATATTTTATATAGAAATAGGTGTGAAAAACTCGCCCAGACCTTTCCTACGAAGTAACTAAAATCAATGACTTAAATCAAGTGGCTTCTCCCTATTAAGCCTATTTCTTTCATGGCTGGTATCTAAAATGTTGATTGCTCGGTGGTTTGGGTGTCTTTCTAGTCTTTGCTGATGTTTGAGGCTACTTATGTTCACTTTCTCGCATATTCTTCTTAAGGAAATACTAGGTGCGCTCCACAAGCACATACTTTCTCGCATTATTTATAAATTTTGCAATTTTCGAAAATTGAGAGAGATCAACGAAAATGAGAGCTCCGCCATTCTTTTTCAGCCTCCCTTGTTCCCGCGCAAAGGGTTTGAAGACAAAATTTGGTGCGTGTTTTTTTCCAAGATGGGTGTGGGGTGATGGGTTTTTCGAGATGCGATTGAGATATTAAAAGATGAGTTTGGTATGGGAGACTTCTAGAGCTATTCCTAAACTAATAGCAAGTGGGTGATACGAGAAACAGATTTTGCAACTTCCTAATTTTTCGTGTTTACATCCTCTCCTTACTTTGTAAGTAGTACAGTGAAAGTAATGAAATCGTGCGGGCTACAATCCTTTTCATAATGGAATAAATTTTGTTTTAAATTATGGGTAAAAAATATTTTTTATTTAAAAATCTGGTTGAAAATCTTTAAACCCCTTTATAAGAAAATGATATTTTTGCATGAAATTTTCAAACTATTGTTTAATACAAATGTGAAAAACGTTGAGAATGTAGTTATGTAATAGAGGGGCAGAAAGGATATCAAGCGAAAACATTTTTATTTTGAATAAGAATTATTGTTCAAGATGGTTAAAATAATTCCTCTCTGAGTTATTCTTCACACGTCATTACACTACAGCCAAGGTTTTCCAGAGAATCTTTCTCCGATGTCCGTGTGATCGCAGGAGGCCCTGCGGCAAACAAAACACTACGCCGCAACATCTTCCAGAGCCCTCAGTTTATTTTGAAAGTCGCAGGTCGCGTACCTTGGCGGACGGCAGCCCGCAGCCCGGGGCCCGAGGGGCGCAACGTAGGGCGCCGGCACTCGATGTTCCACAACACCTTCTTCCTCAGCCCCTCAGAGATCTTGGGCAACGTCGAACACGTTGTAGAAGACACGACAGAATTCCGGCCGGGTGTCCTCGTTTGTTGCGGTCAGGAGGCGGTGAACGTATGTACACAACGCTGCTCCAGCTTCTACTGTAGTTTATGCTCTGACACTGACAACCTTCGGAAACTACTTACACCGGGAGATGAATGAAGAAAAACGAACGTAAACGTTGAAAACAAAGCGACCATTCAGACTCTGAAAACGTGATTAATTTAGCATTTTTATTGTACAGTCAACCGAATAGATCCATCTCGTCGTTACTAGACCTCAGTTCTATCGGAGGAATTAATTTCTCCAATTATTCATCCCTGAAGCAACTCAAATGATTCAAAGAAGGTTTACTATCGAACGTTTCCCTTTTTCGTTTCCACCGCACTCCATTTCTTAAAAAGAGTACAAACACTCATCTTCGATAAACAACAGAGTGGGAGTCTGGATAGTGAACAATCCACAGAAGTAGCAGAGTAGCACCACTGACTTCTGTAGAAGATTCTGATATTTTATAGTCTTGGATATGTCAGTCGACTGATATTTTCGATATTCGTTGATTCGATATTCCTTCCTGAACATTGTCACTTAGTTGCTAGGATACGTTAGGAGGCCGCAGTGATGGACAGGCGACAGCTTCTGATCCTCCGTCGATCAAAATGGCGCTAAAATTGCACGTAAGTGGCTAGTTGTCTTTCTAAATACTGCTTAGGCTTTCTTCCTAATTTGCAATCACACTCCGCGAAACAAATTCTCCTGTCGTCACTGGTTAACATCGTGATTTTTTAAAATTATTTTTTATTATGATTAAAAGATTTCTCTTCTAATTGGGAAGAGTGCAGCAGTCAGCGTAACTTATTCAGATCCAATTTCATACTTTATTTTTAAAATATTTATTACATATCAATTACTATATATACTTCATTATTTTATTGAACGTGTATTGTTTTGACGAGCAAATGTCAAATCATTTCAAAATTAAGAACCTGCAAGCGCCTGTCAAATCTATTGAGAATACGACTTTTATACTAATAACACGCTTCTCTACCCAATTTCTTAAACTTCCGAATACCTCTTATACAATACATAATTGATTATGATCAAAATGTAGTAACTAGCGTTATTGGAAACATTTGATAACAAGAAATGTTCACTCTTGCGTAATAAAGTATTTGCTATTACGAAAATAAGCTGCAGATTATATTTGATAGTGCTGTCGACGAACTAAGAACTTCTCTCATCTCATATTACGAGGACTTAAGAAACGTGCGAAAATAGTACCAAGTGCAGATCATATCAAAACACATGACGTCGACACTGAAATCGTATTTAAAGATTGCGCCTTGTGCGTTTCATCCCTCGAACAAGTCTAAAGTGTCATGATGAGCGATAGTTGTTGCATCTCATTCCCTACCTCCCTGGAAGCAATTTTCGTTCTTAACTAGAGGCCTGCAGCAACAAAAATGGTGCTCAACAAAGCCACTCAAAATGGTTTTCCAAGATGTTGCACGCACACTGCTGAAGAATAATTCATAAAATTCTCTTATGAAACTTCAATAATTTTTTTTAAACAGACTTCACAAATACTGCAAAAACGTAGTATAGTATATAGTCTTCAGTTCTTTATATATCAAGAACGTAAAAAAGTTGCTGTTCCGTAACGCAACACAAAAATAGCAAAACTTTCATGGTAAGGGTCTCTTCTTTGGAGCCTTGCTGATGCACTATAGCTTAGCTTAGCTTAGCTTAGCCTAGCCTATTTTCGCTGTGTCGTTAACAAAGACGTTCTGTAAATAATGGTGCATTCGGTAGGTGCAATATGAGAAAGGAATGAAACAAAATATACGTATTTGCATTTTTCAGTCAAAAGCGAAACTGTTTCATTGGTTTTAGATTTCCCTCGGAGTTCATGCGTATTTAAAGTAACTATACTTCTTTCAGAAGCTTCTTTCAATATATACTCACATAAATAATTATTTCTAAAGATTAGTAGTACTATAGATACTACGTGAATATACCGAAACACTAGCCACACAAAAGGCTGGAAACATACTGTTACTAGTTTCAGTTCGGAAGATGTTTAATCCTTGATTTTCCTCTTTTTAACCCAGGAAATTGTTATAGATTTCGGGAAACGGCGTGCCAAATCATCTGGCTACGCTAAAAATTGTTCAACATAAAATCTGTTGTCATTATTGTGTTCACTTGAAGGAAAAATGTCTATCTTTAATTTTGTAGTTGTAGAAAGACCCCCCCAAAAATTTAAACTTTTGAAATTTTCAATACCAACAGTCCACCGCTCTACTAACTTAGCTACCAGAGGAACTCAAAGTTCACACAGGAATTCAGTTACGATATGCGATGACCAAATTACTGGATAAAGCTTGCGTGTCAATGGCATTTAAAAATAGTTCATGCACCTGATGTTTGCTTGGCGCATTGCGTTTGTCAATTGTTCCTTTTCTAAAGATGGATGCGGCCATCTAATATGTAAATGGCATCTTAGATCACTTGTAACGATTGCGTGCTATTAAATGTGACGTGTGCTGTATTATTTAATTTAAATATTGTAAATACTTCAAATAGAACATGTTCCGAACTTCGGTATGATTTTTTGAACATAAAAAAAATATTCCATAGCCTTAACCTGCTTTTGAAAATGGGTTATGTTACGTGCGGACATTTAATATTATATTCAATGAATGTGTTAACGCATGCTAATAAAAATAACATGTTTGATGTTGAGATGTGAATAATTAACGACAAAATGTATTCTTTGTTGTAGTATTTTAAAAAGTTCCTCCTTTCTGGAGGTACTTACGCTGCTACCGCTCTCACATCTGGGGACGGACAGGGAGGAAATTTAACTGGAGGAGACAAGGAAACTGGAAAGGATGGAAAGCAAGGACAGGGTGAATCTGGTGACAACTGCGACCCTTGTACGGGAAAGTTAATGCGACGCACTGACCTGCCATTGTATAGTGAAACCCATCCAGAAAAGTATGTATGACTTCATCTCTTTATTCCTAAGCAAAATTATTGTACATAGATAATTTTTTTTTTCATACTTTTAGAGGGGATCCATGTGATGAACCACCAAGTAACCTAGAAAAAGGAATTAGTGCGATACGGAAAGAATTGTGGGTATGGTCTGATAAATACGAAGGTTACAAAGAGAAAATTAAGGATGTGGTAATAACTGGAAAAGAGCACTCATCTGGTAAGTTATCTTAAATATTTTAACTTTTACTTGTCAGTAGCATACAGTCTTCACTGTAATCAAAGTCCTCTCCAACAAAATTGAATTTTTTTAACGGTCACATGTTCCTTCAATGATAGTTTGTGTGGGTATTAGTCAGTTGTAAAAGGTCTTGACTGTAAGGGAGTATAGTGGAAAGTCACTTCTTTTTCAGCAATTACCAGGAGAGTAAGTGCATTTTAATTTGTAATATTCATTCAATATTGCATTGTTAAGAGCTTGAGGGGGTTTATCAATTTGACTTTCTGCTCTACTTCTTGACAGTAAATAAAAGGGTGGCAAGAAATCCACATATATCCAAATTGCATACATCAATTGATTTTTTTAAAATGTATTAACAGTGAGTTCTGATCAAAAGCAACAAATAAGCAGATGATGTTGCAAGTAATATCATTCTTATCTTCCCTTTCAAGCTCCAAATGATGCAATTGAAGATTCTGAAGACAAAAGTAAATGCAAATGTGGACTTGCTTCCTGTCAATGTCATGCTGTTGCCAAATCCTGTCAGTGTAAAAAAAAATAAGTGACCTGCTAGTGTTTAGTGCCTTGAGATAAAACATTTTGCTAATAAGAGAGAGGTGTATTTATCAGGCACTGATAACATAAAAACAAGAGGTGAAGTTTTGTTTTAACAACGTGCTGCAGAATTATTTTGGGATCAAAAGCCGTTGGTACAGAAGAAAGGAAAACGATTTAAAAATTCAGTGGCTGATGATATGTATTCTTGTTCAGTCGCAGTGACATTCAAAAACCAATCAAAACCATTGTAAATGCGATGAAAGATTTTGAGATGCATAGGATACTTAGAACAGAAATGAATGTAGAAAAAGTACCCAAGATTGAAAGAAGGCAAATGTCACAAAAGGCCACGGTGCCAAAACAAAGAAGGAGTACAGGTTTTAGGAAAGTAGGAGTGGGATAGGAACAGTTACCTTTAGAAATGTACTGGAAGTTGTCATTAAAAAAACAAGCATTGAAGTTACCATTATGTGATAATTGCTTGTCTCTCCCTGCTTTAATGTGATCCTGCTATACTTCTGCCAACTTGAGCGAGGTACGTCTCACATTATATTGATCCTACCTACATAACAAAATTACTTAATTCAAAATAAATATTGCATTATAAAACTATAAAAAAAGAAATAATAAACTAATGCATATTACCAACATTAATCCAATACCATGTTGTATTATCTCCTGACTGTAATCAGACAAAATTTGTGATCAGATTAAGCCGCCTTGAAGCCTAACAGTTCCATAAAACTAACTCAAAAATATTAATCTTTAAATTCTCCCCAAGGCAGATGTGAATTTTACTAGAAGAAAGAAATATCAATAAAACAATGAGTCTTCAATTGAACTTTCAACAAAATTATGATTCATGGTAGATTTATAATGGCAGTAAGTGTGATTGAGTGGTGGTTGAAACCCTCAGTAGTGGCAGTTGAGCTGCATACACAAAATGAAGGCACCTTACTATACTATTTTTTGGGAAATAAATTTGAAGCTATGTATTAATTTCTCATATTGCAATCTCCCCCTCCCCTCCCCATGAAAAAGACTTAGTTCTTAAAAGACAAAATTACACTACTGAGAACAATTTTTTGGAGATGTGCAGAACATTGAGAAGGGTTGCTTTTGGATAACTGTATTGCTTTTTCAGAAATACATGATAAAAAATCATTTAGGATAGCATAAGTCTTCCTAGTCATTCTTCAGTGTACATTGCATTAAAGAAATTAATTTGTTTTCAGTTTTAATTGAACAGCTGAGAAAAGATGAACTTCCTGTACCTCGAGCTGGGGCAATAGCAATCAGTGGTTTGGCCGGTGTAGTCCTCGGTTTGCGGGGTGGATGGTTTAGGCGAATCATTTATGGCTCAACATGTGCTGGTCTTATGGCAGCAGTGTGCTACCCAAACGAAGTAGCTGATATTTCTGAAGATACCTTTGAAACTGCCAAAAAGTATATACTAATAACGTATAATTTTATTTATGGAGGTAAGTTTCAAAAGAATTTTAAGAGTACTTACATTTCCTTTTTCGGAGAAGTAGAACAGGGGCAGCTGATATTACGAGTATTTCAATCTCTCTTCTAACAAGTGTCAGATGGGAGCCCTTTTCTCACTGTCCCTGGAGGCCAGAAAATGGAAGATGTTCAAACTGCTAAAATCTCTTAAACATATGAGTGACAATGAAGACAACTGTTTGAATTTCTGTTTGAATCTAAGCCACATTTCTTCAAAAAGCAAATGGACTCAATATAGTCAGAATGTCATGAATATGATGGTGTAATTCAAGATAAAATGCTCAAGGGAGACGAACTGAGAAGGGAGCCTTCATGACATAAGTGTCTAGCTGGGAAGAGGTGTATATATTTATAGCCATTGTATGAAAGAAATATCTGAAGGGACCATTGTATGTCACATTCTGAAGTGTTGCAAACCTTTTTCTAACCTTTTTTTGGCATTCTCAGTTCGTCTAAGGATATTCTGTGTCTAAGGATGGCAAAAAAGTAGTGTTGGTCCTATTTTCGGTGGACTGTCTTTAACCTTTACCGCCACAGGTTTAATGTTCACTTGCTAGGCCACAGGTAGGCCTGTCAGACTCCCATGTTTTATACCTCATAGGTCCTTTTTTTATATTAATTTCCACTCTTAGCTGTTCTCTAAAACCCTTTTAATACAATAGGTTAAGTAAATATTTTAAATATAGTAGTTAAGTAGTAATATTTTTGGAAAAATAAAGAATAGTAATAAGGGGAAAGAGAAATCAAAAACTGAATCATTATCAATGCAAACAAAACAAATATCTAAAAAAAATTCACACAAAATTTCGAAAAACAATTAATGAAACTAATAAAGGTAACTGGCAGTAACTCTGCAAAGTGCAGATAACTGGTTCCGAAGATTCTATGTTCGTTGATATGAAGAACTAGGGACATCCATCTGGACAACAATGAAAGACAGACATATTTCAGCAGAATTAAAAATCGACTAATTAAAATTTATTGTGAGCTGGAAACATGTCTCAGACCTCTATGTATTTAAAGAAAAACTTGCTTACCCAATATTCAGTGATTTGGAACAGGGTTGATATCATCAATCAGTGTTCAAGATACTAAATGAGATTTATGTGGTGGTCTCATGGTCAAGAACAGCACAGGAGTGTCAACAGTTGCTAATGAAAATTCTCTGTAGATCCTACAGGCCTGGTCCCACTGGCGGTGAGGGTTAAATAAGGTAATGAACAATTTTGTGATGAAACAAGTAGTGTTGCCTAACTTGTGCTTGAAGTTAAAGCAATTTATATTTTTTTCTCAAGAACGGCCCCAAATTTTTTCCTCATGTAAAGGATGCTTAAAAAATGATGTAGTTCTCTTTTTTATTTATCACAATTTCCAAAAATTGCAGAAGTTGGGAAATAATGCAATAGAGTATGTAATAACATCACTAATTTAACATTGAGGTGCAGGAATATTTGTCTCCAACTTTTTTAAAGAGAGACATGTCCCTACATTTCCATATCTGGACACATTAAAACTTTCAAGATGTTGTTTTCTCCATGAATCATCTCACCAGTATAATTGACCAAGATTGTTATCTGCAATGAAATTGTTGAACAAGTATCCAGCCCCTCTTCCCTTTCCTACAAAATATTTTTTGAAACTTGAAATACTAGAAAAGATTAGGTAAAAATACTAAATTGATCTAATCACATGAAAATAAAAAAATTAAAGTACCCTTGTGTGGTCACATTACATGATATCCCAATGCACTCTTCATTATAATGATTACAAAAAATGATGAAAGAATCAAAAAACTTCCAAAGTAGTTCTTAAAGCATATTGATGGGTAAAAAATTAAAAAATACATGACGATTTTGGAATGTGAATTTTTTTTAGTCTTTGACATGACTTGAATTGCAAAGAGATGAAATGACATTATAGAGTCTACTTAACCTTGAATAGGTATTCACTGTTCACTAATACTTCTCACTACAATGCCTGTGATATAATGGTGAAATAACAAATTATGTAAATATATATGTAGTATATGGATAAGCAAACAGATTGAGAAATTATGGAAAGAGAATCAGTGAAAAACGCACCGTCAATCTGATTAATTCTATCCAAAGCACAAAAAAACAAGGATTTGAAACCTGAGTATAGCTGCAATACTGGTATAGAGTTGTAGATTGTTTCTAGAGAACTTTAGTAGCAATGCAATATATAAAACTGCTCCAAGAAAATGGTTCCAGTATGACGTTGACGAGCAAAGCTAACTTTTGAATCAACTGGAATTCTGTAGAGATATGGACAAACCTGGAATATTTTTTTCTTTGTCGTGGCTTTTTGAGTTATTGATACATCAGAAATTTCATAACACTGTGTTGGTAGAGTTAAGGGTGTTCCAATGATTCTCTCAAACAATATTTTTAATTTCTGAAAGCTTGAAGTTACTCTTTTAATGTAACACTAGATTTGTGAGGTGCAAGCCAAAAAATGGATAGAATATTAGACCAACAGTTTGAGGGATAAATTGTTTCTCTTTTGGTCTAGGAAGTATTGTAAGTCATGAATAATTCCAAAAATATGTCTTTATACTATACTTGTTAGTCCAAAAGAAAGTGATCATATTTTTCAACTGGTGAACTTAATTCTCTCCTTTTGATCTTATTTGTCTGGCTTTTTCAACCTAACACTCTAGAATTATTGTCTTAATTTTTTTATTGAAACATTTACTTAAAAAACATATGGAATAAGTATTTCTGCTTATTCACATTGTAAGTTAGTTTCAGAATTCTGATCTAGATTTATGTTTTAGTGAAACCAGAAAGTCTGAAACTGCCATCACCTTCTCAACTGTTGGGTAGTCCTGTGGAGGCTCCTGTTAAGGGAAAAAGTGATGTGAAGACCTCTGTTCCGGCTGTTTCAGAAAAGGAACCAGAGGCATCGGTGAGAATTATTCAACCTCACGAATGTCCCGTCGAACCTGACGGACCTGATATCCCTGATGCACCTGAATGTCCAGTGATCAATATCCTTCCTCACGAATGCCCCAGCAAGCCTGACGGTCCAGGACTTGATGAGCCCACGCCTGAACCTATCCCCGAGTCCATCCCTGAGTCCATCTTTGAGCCTGTCCCTGAAGACCCTAGTTGTACCTGCCCACTTGCCACTGGCCGCTACAAGTCAGAGCAAGGTCCCCCCTTCAAATCATCTTTTCGGTCGCACTTCGACCAGTTCGCAGAGGAATCAGCTGATGTGGTATATTGGGGCTTTCGACTCAGTCAGTAACTGTGAAGCTGAAAGTAAAGTTTTTGTAATAACACTGTAAAACACATTTCTTTCAGCGGAAACAGTTTAGATAATTGTTTTTACTGAATAGTTCTGGGATCTGCATCCCTGACTGCGGAGGCCATTCTGCTGTGGAGGGAATACAGTTAAACTATGGGATGTAAAGAAGTGCTTTACACTAGTAAATTAAATTACCTGGGAGACGTGCTATCAGCAGTTGTCAATGGCTAATAGTACCTTTTTTTAAATGTCACTATAATGCCTATTACTGGTCCTGTTGTATACTTTCAAAATTCTTTCTACACTCCTCTCTGTTGATTAGGAGTCCCTCAAAATCTCATAAAATCACAAGGGATGCAAAACTCAGAACTCAATAGAATAGCATTCTTTTAATTGCACTCTATTTTTGCATACATTATTTTGGATTGTGTAGTTTTCAACATAATAAGGTAATTTTGCCAATAGTGTTTGCTGTTGTAACTTTTAAGAGTTCTTCCCTTGTTAGATTTATAGTTGCACAACTGTTTTTGGTTGAAGCTCATGAATTATTTTATATAAAACTATATGAAAAATTGAATCAAATTAATGCCTTATTTATGTACAAAGGCTAAAGAAAACAATGATGAAGGAGAAGAATTTTAAAACATTTTGAGTCTGAAATGAGATTATTCTTTGATCAGGTCTCCTGTGAAATATGTAGGCCAATAAAAACACATGTTTATTCTTTTGATGAAAGGACCTAGACATGTTTAAATGTTTATATTTTGTTCATTTATTTCACTATATGAAATGATAAAATGTTACTGACCAATGGAAGCAAACTAACTTACGTGTATAAATGGTTCTCTTTTATTGATCATATGTTCATGAGTTTATTCCATGCAGTTGTTTTGCCAATCATTTGTAAATAGGACATTTCTTACTAAACTTGCATTTGACCTATTATATAAATTGCTAATCTGCTCAAAGCATCTTCATATCACAACTGCTCAAAGTTTTATTATATTTCAGCGTAATGCACCTTTAAATGCTAATGAAATCTTTCAGTTCAGTAATTTGTGTACGTTTTGTTCATTTTATGTAACTGGATGATTAGATTTCAAATGTTTTTGTTTGGATTTCCATGTAAATTATATTCATGTAAGATATTGTATAATTCAGGTTATAATTATGACTTTTTTGAAAGTTGATGGGAATAAGGGCAGTCAATTTGACTAAATATGCTTCTGAAGCAAAATGTAAATATATTTTTGTTGTAATAAAAATTGAAAATAATATCAAACCCAGCAACCTCAAACAATTGGTTATTCTAAAGTTGACTATCTCAAAAAGACCAAGTAGAGAAGTGAAATGGCTTTCACAACAGCATAGGTATTGTTTTCTATAAATAATAATTTGCTAACATTGTAAGTCTTTTGGAACTTCTCAAACTTACTGTAGTATTGGGAATGAATAAAGTAGGGATGATAAAAGTCTTCTTAATGAAAACTCAAAATGTTTTCTTCGACTTTATAGAAAGTTGGCAAAATTCACATTCCATGAGATCAAACGCTTAAACTGCCCAAGTAGTTCCTTTGGACTCAGTGGACTTCATATTCCAAATGTCAATTTTATAATCCTAGCGTGTACTACTGTAAAAGGAAATATAGAACAAAATGTATTGTAGTTGCCAAAATTTGTGCGCCCAGAAATTTGGGCAATGCCAGTGTCTCATTTTCACATTTAGAATGCTAACAAAAACTCGCTAATTAACCAATAATGTAAAAGGAAGTGATAGCTTATCAGGCAGAGTTTGCTAGTTCCAGTGAAGGGAATACGTCATGTTTGCCCTGTCTGTCTTACCCCCCAAGCATGGGAATGGTCTAGTCATGGGGGACACTGTTGGCTAGCTCGCAAAGTCAGTCAATCCCAAATACATCTGTAATGTTAACTTATTTAGATAAATAATTGTGTAAATTAGTAATAATCATTGAATCCTAGGGAAACTGGTTAAAAGAGTTTGACCTCTAACAAAATCATTCAAACTGAATATCAGTAGGTTTGAAACTAGTCTTCTCATTTGACTACAGTTGATAAAAATCCATTGGTTGTGGTGGAACAACATTTTTTGCCTGATTTAAGTTTCTTGAAAAATGATTTTTATTCAATTCTTTCAGTATTAAAATAAAAAGAAATATTGGGAGTATTCTATTTCAAAAATAAATATTTTAGTTCATTGCTACTCGTCTCTTTTTCAGTTTATTACTAGAAAATGCAATTTTTAGTCATTGAAACTGAACCTAATAAAAAACCAACTAGAATTAAGTCCTGTGTACTTCTTATTTAAATAATACTTCTAAGACTTTTACCCAAAATAATTGTGCTTTCAGAAGTTTTGAGGAGAGTTTCCATTTAACTGTTTGTTCTGCTTGTTTCCTTTATGCCACATCCACAAGAGGAAATTACTCTCTGTGCCTTAATCTGTACATAAGTTAGAGAAGTTTAGACTTCACTTTTGTTTCATGGAGCACATTGTAATGCACCTTATGATCTATGTCTTGGCTACCTTGGTTCTTGACCGCAATTATTTTTTTCTTGTAAAATAAATATTTAGAAATGTAGGTACAACTGAAGAAAGTGGAAATGGATATTTAAAAACAAATTTGTTTTTTTGGGTTGCTCATTTAGGTTATTCATTCTGTAGTCACAGGGTAAAAGTTTGTAAATCTAAATCTTAGTTTGAGGGAAAAAAGGGTTAGATTGTTGAACTGTAAGCTGTATTGAGCCCATTACCAAATAAAATATAGATTCTTGTAGTTTCAGTACTTAACCCTATTACACCAAATATTGACTCTAAAATCTTTCACCTTGTGATCGCAGAATTATTATTTTGAATCCAATAAAATTTATATTGTAAGTTAATCTAATATCTTGAATAGAATAATATCATAGAATAATGTAGTTGAAACAAACATGTTTTGTGTCCACAGAAAAAGACCTCAAGGCCTAACGACCAGAGCAACCCATCTGACAAGGATCTTTATTCTAGCAAGAGGTAACCAGCTTGATAATCCTTTCATGGCATCACTGCCCCACCTCCCACCTGTCATGTCCTCCTGATAATCACCATCTAAGACAAACCTTCCGCTCACCTCATCACAGCGAAGTGGTGATCGGCTTCCTAACAACTTTCTCAGTCAGACATCACCCCCCAGTGCCTCGGGTTGCTAGAACAACTAATGGGCCAGTGAAAACGCTTTTGTAGTGTTTTTAGAATAAAGGCTGCCAATAAAACATCGTAAAATCTAACTCAGTGTTTTATTTCAATTTTTTATACTAGTGCTTCTCTACCTTCGTAAAATGTACACAACTTATTTTGAGAATTATCAAATGTAAATGTCGATGTCAGGAAAGCAAGAAAATACAAATGTTATCCAAACTACAATAAGCATTATATATTGAGCTAATAAATTGATTACCATTTTTGTTGCAATTTCTTTGCAATATTAACATAGCTCACTAATGAATTGCAAAACATTTACTGTTATTTTCTGTGAAGAGGAACGTTCCTTAGTAAATATTTTCTTGCTCCTTGTATTACTGGAATTTTATTTAAGGGTGCACATCTCTAGAGGATAAAGGGTGTTGAAAAATAATGAAAGATCCTGAGTGGGTGATTCCTAGGGCCATGGAAGATGATGTTAGTCGTTTCTGATATTCCAATTGAATCTTCCTAGGTCTAATATGTATTCATTCTCGAAGTAGCTATTAAACTGTTATAAAATTGTTAAACATTGTATTCAGTTTATTACCTTTTATTATCAATGAATAAATTATTTTTTGTTAATTTACTGAGTAAGCCAATTTTGCCATAGCAGTATTAGTAAACATGTGATTAACATCTTTCTAAATAGATGTTTCCTAAAACTGACTAACTTTGATTTTATCCTGTAGTGGCCTCTTAAAAATGATACAATTTTGGTAATGGTCAGATACTTTCTAAGACTCAAATCAGCCATTTAAAATTCTGTGACACTAGGTCTTGAGACACAAAGTCCAAAAAAGTACCAATTCAAGTTACATTATTACAATACCATTACTAATAATTTGTTTTCAAATTATTATTTATGTGAAGGGCTGAGTGAGAGAGAGTTCCAATTGTACAGTTTTGAGATGCAGCTCTCTCAATATTTGGTGGACACAAACAAATCTGTGGAAAGCCAAGGCAATCAGTGAGGTGTTACCCATGGCTAGAGAAGATGGAAACCTACAATACTAATTGAGAATAGTGTTGCTCAAAGAGAATAATTCTCTTTGTATTATTTAATCAGGTGAGAAAGATTTACACAGTTATGTAATAACAATGGTGGTTTTTCTTATCACAAACCAGCATTAAAACATGAAGACTTTTTTTTTGTCCATAAACTACATAGCAATCGTGAAGAAATGAAGAAAGAGAAATGGACTTGAAGCTAGCCGAATTTGTTTACTACATTCCTTGAAAGCACTGAAGACACCAATTTTAGTCTTTGCGGGTTCCTTGTTGGATGACCGTATAGGAAACCCAGAATCTAACGGCGCCTAGCCACTGGCTGAAATTATAAAAGGCACTGATTGACTGCAATATGATGAGACATGACAATGATAATAACTGATAATTACTTCAGGGCAAGCACTAAATGCCCAACAAAGGTTCAGAGATACCTTGCATCGATAACAAAAAAAAAGTTGTTAACATTGGAAAAGTTTAGTTGAATTAATGACTTGGAACAAATGATAATTAATAGAAAAGTGCAAACAAATAATGAGAAAAATTTTCTGGTTGCCGACACATGGAATAATGCTAGAAAAAGAGAAACTATAGTGCATTTGCATCAAGAAATTATTTGGAGGGGAGTTTTCTGAGATTAACACCAAAAAGTGTTGGACCATCTTCAAATCTGTTTGAAATTAATTTGTTGTGGCAGTGGAAAGCCAATTCCAGTCCCAAAACTTCAGGATGTAAAATCTATCATGGATTTAATTCCAGGGGATGCTAAAAACTTCTACACCACTTTACTAGGAGATGAGAACGTAGAAGACGATTCCAATGGACGTGGTTTTTATGGGATATCAGATTTTGAAATTAAATAATTGATGTGTTAGCAATGTAACAACAGTTGTCTACATGTATGAATAACAATCTTTGAGACATAAGAATAAACTATTGTTGTTTGCAATGTAAAACTCATTGCTTGATTCAGTACAAAAGAATATATTTTGATCCATCCAACATTCTGCATGAAGCAACGCACCCACAAAAATTTGTAGTATCTCAATATTAAAAAATGTTTGAGGGGCAATTTTTGTAAAAATACATGCCCTTTAATATGCTGTTAGTTGAAGTAATCAATAATACATATTTTTATTTGAGAGTTTCTTTTTGCAATTAATTTTAAGTCCATTTTTCTCTCTCTCTCCTTTAATTCGTTACTTTTACATATATCCAATGTGTCTCCAATGCCCTTGGGGGGTGTTGAGCGCTTGTTGAGCTCAAAGTTCAGTTGCTGTGTGATTTAGTTCCTTTCTGCATCATTTGCACTTGTACTAGAATGCAAGTGGGAAGTCCCCAAATCATTCTTTCACATTTTTTATCTGGAGAAGCCACTACTGATATCTAAGTAGTTATTAAATGAATAATAAGACGGTAAAAGTGCTAAGTAAAAAACACAATACAGTTTGATAAATAAAAGGCAGGTCTCAAGGTGATGCCTCCCCTTATGTCTAACTTATCTAGAGCATGCTCTAAGGTAAGGACTGTTCTGTATCTTTCATATGTACAAAGATTTAAATGTATTGCAAAATAAGATGAGAATGAGAGGCTAAAGTAGACAATTGCATGTATTGGCAGTGTGTGTCTGGTGACACCATAGTAGAGATGATTAAAACATGTTTAAATTTAAAAAATATAATTTAAATGGTTTAATTGAAAGTTGCATTTCTTTCAATTTAATATTTAATTAAGATTTTTCTGCTGCTTTAAAGTTATTCTGATAAAAAGAGTAACCCCTATAATTAACATAAAATTAATTTGACCTTTTATTACAATGATGAATTTCCAACTATCTTTTCTGCATTCCCCGTTCTCTTCCCAGCTGCTACCTAGCAGCGCCAGAATGATATTTTTTCACATTTTCTCAATTTTTCAGTCCCGTAATAGTAGAATTGAAATATGTCATTGAGAATATTACAGAACAGTAAAGCATAGTCATAAATGCACTTCCATTAAATAATGTGAAGCTGTCTTGAGAAAAAGTAGATTGAACGTTTCTGAAAATGCGACATTTTCATGAGCTCATTTACACCGTAACGTTTTGAGATTTCGAGAACCTTTATAAGGAATCATTTGTGTTCATGAACTTAATAATGTACAGAAAATGCCTGTAATGTAAATAATAACGTAAGATATTTTGAGTAGTTTCAGAAAAAGAAAAAAAAATAATACATCAAAATGGTGAGTATATCATGTTTAGTCCATGGACGACTACCTGTACGAAACGTTTCAAGAAAAAATTGCAGCGTTATTTGAGAAAATCTTGTTTTTAAAATTGCCTTTATTTCACGCAAAATTACTCGAAAAATATTCATATTTCGAAAGAAGTATGTGTCCTCATTTATAGATTTAATTTTGAAGAACAGATTTTATTCAGACTAAAAATGTCCATTATCATATTGTATTTGTAAGAAGTCCCCCAAAAAGTTTGAAACTTTGCAATTTTCGAAAATTCGGATATTTCAACGAAGCTGATACCTGTGCAATTTTTTAAACGTCCTTTATGATATCCTTAACAAAATTTAATCCAAAAATTTAGAATCACTTTTGAGAAAAAATTGGAAACGTCCTTGAGGCTTCATGTGGATTACCTCCAAAAAATAAAACATCGGTTTCAAATACATGGGACTGCGACATCAGTCAGATCGATTGGAGAATATCGATTTTGGCGAAAATTCCGCTCACCGTTTAGCCGGTAGCGTTGTTCACACGGATGGACAGACGATTTACCATAAACAAAGTTTTCGGCATCGGTATCAAGGACATACAAAATGTGGATTCAGAATATATGTGTTAGGGGAAATAATTTACTACATGTAGAAACAAGAATTATCCACATTTTCGGTATCAAATATACAATACGATTTTTCTGCCAAAAATAGCTTTTGCTACAACATTACTTACTACGTCTATACTACGTATGTAGTTTACGGGAAAGTGAAATTGGGCTTTTAAAGACGCGTGGGCAGCCGGAAACGCACTGCCTCAGCACCGCAGCGTTCGAAAGTGTTGGGTCCTGTGCCAAAGAAAGTTGTATTTCGCCGTACCTCGATTGACCGTGATCTTCCGGGAGACAACATTGTGACAATGCCGTAACATGACAGAGATAAGAATTTTACTGAGGTCGCTGACCAATTGACAGAGGAAAGACGTTCTTCAGAGTTTGACCTGCTCCAAACACTTCATAATAATGTTCAGTGACTACCTGAAGGGTAGTGCTAGTGTGCCATGGCACCACCAACGATAAGGAAGGAAAATAATTTTCACCACAAATATGTAAAAAATATCCTTTCTTCAAAATATTTTTTCTTTACAGTAATTCATTCGAACGAGCGTTTAATCCTTCAATGCTCTGTCAATACTCTCTCCAATTGCCCAGTGCTACCTGCCGGCTTCCTTCTAAATCGCTGAGACACCTACGAACTGGATCTGTTTCGGTTCATTTAAAGCTGTATAAAAAATGCTACGTTTGTTTGTATTCATCTCTTATAGATGAGACGTAGCCTAATCGAACTGGCGCCATAGTTTATGTTGTGTACCATAGACTTCAATAATGACCTCTTGAGATTATTGTGGGCGCCCTAGCTTCTAGGTTGAGTATTTTTATTTGTTATTTTTCGTTTTTGTTTAATTTTCATTGTAAATTAATAAACACGGTCCCTGCAAAATTAAATTTTGTTGCCCACGAATTTAATGTTGGAGATTACTAAACCAGTTATAAAACATCGATGTTTAAAAAGATCGATGGTTATTTATCGATGTTTTTTAATACCGATGTTTTAATTTTGAACATTAATATAATTATTAACACTTTGTTATCGATGTCGCATCACAAATTGGCACCACCAACAGAATTCCGTACCGGCCGACACTGGTACTATACAGGAGTTACTCTAAGAAGGGACCACTTTGACAGGTCGGGAAAAACATCAACGTAGTGGAGTCAAAATTCTTTGGAAGCAATTTGTTGGTGTTTTAATCCCAATTCCTATACAGTATTTGTGTAACTGCGAGTGTGCGTGTGTCTTGATGGGGAACTCATAGTTTGTTTTCGGATCCGGCCAGAAGATTTTAAGAAATTTCCAAAAACGTGTTTTTGCATGTTTTGGGGCTGCGATCTTAGTGCATAGATATGGAATTAAACCAACGCCACCTAAATAGTGTGATGGGTTATCACAAGGGTAATTAAATATATGTAATAAACTTACGTAATTATAAATATGGACGAAGCAACAATGGAGGCATAGAAAAGAAACCGAGGTGAGCTTCATTTTGAAAACAATGCAAGGAAAAGGCAACAGAATTGATAGTGCGGAAAATACATAGTATGTTAACAAATAATGCAGTGAAAAGACACGTGAGCAAATTCCGTGGGACAGAAAATAAATTGAGAAGACGATATCGATATATCGAGCAGGAAACTAAAGAATAAACAGATAATAAGTTAGAATGTGTGTGACCAATCCGGAGTTAGATCATGTGAGAAGAATCAAAGGATCGGCGCGTGAGAAACGAAGACGAGACGTGTTTTGAGTATAATTTCGCGCAGATGAGAGACAGATGAAAGGCGCGCGAGATGATAAAACGGGGCAGACCATGTTCGGACACGGGGTGAGTCAGAAGTAGGAGGGAAAGCTATTTGATTGCGGGAAGAATTAGACTGAATTGTTAGTTTGTAAAGGCGATGTTTAAAGGTAGAAATTGTACAATTAGAGAGAAAATAGAACTGCGTGTTGGATAACGCGAATTCTTTTGGAAATGGAAGCTGGACGACATTCAAGATTGCGGTGGATCTGCGCAAGGAAAGCAGCATAACGTGGAACATTAATTTTTATTTGTATTTGTCTTTGTAAGAGGACCAAGTGTTGTATTAAAATAAAATTTCTAAATTTATAATTACAAGGGAATTTGGTCATGCATACAAAGCGGGAGGGATTTGTAGCGAGTATTAGATAATGAGAAGGATAATTTATGAGAAGACATGTGTTCATGGAAATTGTTATTGTTGTTGTTTCCAATAGAATATTTGAATAAATATATATGCTTACAAATTAATACAGATAGAAATGTTGTAACTGAAGTAAGTATTGTTCTTTCTGAGTAAAAAGAGTTCCCAATCCTACGTAAAAATATAATAAAATAACTTTACGTAAATATTTCGTTACCAAGTATTTGTATAGACGGCCTATTAGACCCACACATATAAAAAATGTTATCATGACGGAGCGATCTTGGGATGACCTACGGGTAACAGTCGGGTGAAATGTGGATTTTGCAATAGTAAATTCAAGAGAATAATTAAACAAATAGGTACCAAGAACGGTCCTCAGTCAGAATAGATCGATTATGCAGGTAGCGTTGATAAAGTCCCTGCACCCACTGGTAATTTGGACGCCATTCACGACGCCATAATTTTCTTTCTCGAGGATGGCAACTCTAATTGTTGGTATTTAATGTATTATTTACCATTTGAATTGTATAATTCTAAAGAACCCGTAACAAGTATTGTACTTCAGCTTCTGGGTCAATGACCCCGATCAGATTTTAGTCCAGTCTCTCTGGTACTTGAGCAAATGCTGGGATGGCCCATTGTTTTGCTTCTAGGCATAAATGTAACCTCAAATTAACTTCTCCCCACAGCCCGTCACGTAGAGTTTTTAACGGTTTTGGACGTAAATAAATAAAATAAACATACCTGCATGATTTTTACCACGATGACAATTTGCAATAATACCAGTTCATATCCCGTACATGGCAATAGGTGATATAAATGTATTGTAATTCGGTCATTTTTGTCATTTTTTGCCATTTTTCAATTTTTAGCTCTTTTTTGGACCTTTTCCCCTTTTTTATCAATTTTACGCATTTTTCTTCTTCAGTATTTTTTTGTCAGTGAATGTTTCATGAATATACAATGACTCATTAAAACAGTTTTTATTGTATCATCAGTTCAAGACAAAATTCACTATTGAAATTAACTCTTCTTTGACCTCGAAAAATTACACTGGTCTTCGGTAATTTTCTCGACCTTTCAAAATCAAGCTGTTTTTGCGCGCTGCGGCATTACACTTACCAAGTCCTAATTGTATACTCTCTTTGCAAATATACTTTTCGAATATTAACAATATTTATATCATTGCATTTCATTTTTAAAGAATTTTAGAATGATGCAGAAAAATGTACACTTCCATTTAAAAAACTAAAGTTGTGCCAATATCTCCAAAATTACGTACGGTACTAAAAAGAAAACGGAATATCTTGTTTGCCCCATCATCTGCAACAATATAGCACAAATAGCATCTTGATACCTTAAACCGTTTTCAAGATATTTGCTGTGCCCAACTTAGCGGGGGTTTTCCCGACCAGGTATCTTCCACCAGCGGGGCATCGTCCCAGCCGGGTCAAGTTCAAAGTTCCCGACCGGCATGTGTGTAGTGCATGTTAGTGTAAGGGTGTATAAGGAATAAAGACGTGTCAATGATCGTTCGCGGTCTGTGGCCCGTTTGTTAGAGTACTACGTCGGCATTCGCCTGGCGTTGATCGGGGAAACCACAGAAACTACCGATCAGAGCAGCCGGTCGCGAGAATTCTCCTCCAGACAGCGACCAAATTCGACCTAGCTGATTCACCCGTCGAGAAACAAGGCTTGACAAAGGGATGTATTCGAAATGAAGACGACAGAGCCAGAACACCCCCAGTCCCAATTTTCAAAGCAATTTGTCACGCGCAAGTGTTCAACAAAACATACCCCTTGCTCTGTGTAGAATTAAACAAGTGAACAAGAAAACAAGTAAATCAGTAATCCAATAAGACGTTCTCGTATCAAGGTCAGGAAGAGAGGGAGAGACAGCCGTCCAAAAACATTACGAACCCTATAGAACGTTCCAGAAGACACTTCCAATAGCCAATCCGAAACCGTCCTGCGATCAGTGGTGGTTGGGAAGCAGTGACAAAGGAGGGCATAGTGGCAGGGAGGTGCCAGATCGACGCTCAGATTCACGCAGACATTTTCACTGAGACACTTTCCGAAATGACTGAGTTTTTCATGCTGAATTGTGAATTTGACATATTCTGTCGTATGATGTTTCGGCGATAATGCGTACGAGTCTACTGTGCTAATGACCGGTACAATTAAGGCGAAGCCCGACTCGCATTTAGCGACACTTGTCGTACATGTCTAACGGTCGAAAGGTAGAGGCACCCGAGATTACAAGTAGGCCACATATGGGGAGTTGTCATCATCATTATTATTATTATCATATCGGATGTTCGTGCCTTACTCCTGCTGAGTGATCTGGACGGGGAAATGCGGAATTTTCACACGGCATACTCGCCCCCTCGCATCGCTGCTGTTACCCATCCCGAAAGACCATCCGGAACGCGACACCAATGTGGAAGGTCAGCCTACAGAACGCGTCCCATGCAATTGCCGAAGGATGAGGTCAACGTCAAGGTAATAAATTTGTTTCGTACAAGCCACTGTTTGTTGAATTTGTTTCGTACACAACATTGAATTTGTTTCGTATTCGACATGAGCACATCTAATTATCCTGAATAGATTTGTTTACATTAACACGCATCCGTCACTTTGGTGATGCGATTTTCAGCAATGAGTGTGTTTAATTGCTAGTGTAGAATGTGCATCGTACTATGGCTGTATCATAACGCGCCCAAGCAAGCAGAACGCGCGTGCGTCGAGTCTTCGCTCATGCCGGGACCTTCTCTCAGAATACGGCGCTAAACGAGGCAGCTTCCGACCGAGACACTCCAGAGATCGCGATAATAAAATACTCATTTTGTCTAGATAAAGGAAACTCACACATACTGTAAGAGATATTTAAAATTTATGAACGAAATGAGTTGAATTAGAAGATCTTTATCAGGATAAGTACTATGTACGTCATGGAGACGCTACTAAAAGCAAGTCCCAACAAACAAAGCAAACGAAGTATTTGTATATCTGTAATAGAATTTGCAAGGAATTTATTGCCTGTATGAATGTTCCAAACCTCTAGATTGTAGCCGCAATTTAATCACAATTACGTGTTACTTTTATTTCGCTTGCAAGTAATTCGCCGAGTTCGATCTTGTCTCATAAGCAAGTAATCACAAATTTCCTTCGTTCTCCGTTAGTTGATCATTATATTCCCGAGTAGAAATGGATGTTTTCAATAATGGAAATGGATGTTCGTCGCAAAGCCAGTGAGCTCTGATTTCGCTGCGAGTTGGTGGACCAGATTTCGTAGTTGTAGCAGGTTTGAGAACTCATTTTTTGTGCAACAAGCTGTGTTCTAGTTACACACCTTTATTTTAATTAAGTACAATAAGGTTTTTAATTTCTTGCAAAATTGAAAATCCCGGTTATACTCTTCTTCTGCTTTAGTCTTCAAATATTTTAAGTAAGTAGTGAATGTGTCCTCTACAAGCCTAACGCGTACATTTTAGAGTGTGCTTACAAGAGTTTCAGGATGCCTGTGGTTTGTATGATTATTTCAAGTCAAATAAACGTTTTTACAACAATCCAATAATTCGTAATATTAAATATCGAGATTTCCAGAGTTAATAGAAATCTTTTTGTATAATTATTTTAAGGTGAATAATCCTAGTCCAAATCTACTAAAAATACCCATTTTTTGGTGTCAAGTTTTCCAGATTCAATAGGAGTCTGTTTGAATTGTTCTTTAAAATAGAATATACTTTATTCACATTATTCAATAGCGTGCCTTTCCAGAGGGAACAGTGTTTGGAAGGTATTGCAGAGGCGGCGTGCCTTCCTCAGAGGACCTACCTCGTGTGCGCAAGTCTCGGCCGGAAATGCAGTCTTCCCACGCCGTTCCTGCCGGAAGTCCCCACCTTCTCTCTGTTTGTCGCGCTGTCGCCCTTGGCCCTCGTTGCCTTGTCCCTGGCCCCGAGTTTGCTGCCGCGGCGTCTTTGGAGGGCGAGGCGCGTTGGAAAGCAAGCGGCCGCTCCGTGTAAAATTTGACACTTTGCTCCACGTACATAAACGGTCAGAACGACGCGAAGGAGGGGCAAGTTTTACAAATAGATTACGCAGGAATGTGGTTTTCACAAATGCAATGGTATTTCGATAATATCACTCAAATAATACGATAGTCATACGACAGGAATCATAAGAGACGCTCGTTCCTAGAGCTGATTTCAACATTTAACGACATCAACGACCAAAGAGGTGAGGGGAAAATAGTTTTCTTTATTATCTAGATTGACAATGTAACTTTTTGCCCAACTACAATTTCATAAAACAATAAAAACTACAAACACTCTACATCAGAAGAGCGATTTATTTAATATGATTAATAATTTTTTTTATTATTATTATTTAATTTGGTAAAATTCACAAAAACTTTCTTCAATATTAAATTGAACGGTACAACTTTGATACTCTCCACAGTTAGAGAAATATGATAAATGACTCTCTTGCTAAAATTAGATAAATGGATATCAAAGCCATTATCTTAATAGCCAACATCCCTAAAGCGTTCGTAAGCCTATTTCTGAAAAGAACAAAAACAGTAATTGACGACTGAGTACCAAGTTACCAATTTTGGTACGAGAAAATGTGCTTTACTGAAGAACAAATACACAGGGCAGTATTCACTAATAGCAAGAGCGGAGCAAATAAGTGTTTTCTGCTGTAGTGAAAATTGATCTTTGGCTGTATGGCCAATAATCCGTTCATATATGAAAGCTGAATTTTTGAAGGTTCCTTCGAATGATGTGCAAACATTTAATTGTTTTAGCAAGTTTGAGAGATTTAGTAATTGGAGTATTATTCATAATGAGTAAAATAGGATTTAATAGTTGCCACGAATAAATCCAGAACATGAATAGGCATGTCACTGAAAGAGTTAAAAATCAAGTTTTGCCAAATTAAATAATTAGGGAGTCTACAAATACGCATTTTCATGCGAGGTATTTAAATCACCTTTTATTTTTTCTGATCGGATAACTTTTGGCTCGGTAAATCTTAATTTCTTCCACAATATTAACAATATGCTCTTAAAAATCATCACAAATGACTTATCTTCAATATATATTAGACAAAATAAAAAGGACTTTACATTCTCTCGACAAAATACATTAAAAGTACGTGTTATATACAATTATTTAATATAAAATGACATCTTTGTGTATATCAAACATTGCGACTAATATACCATGGATAAACAATCTCTAATTCTGAAATTTGTTTTTAAATCTTGCTTAAGATAATTTCTTGACATTACTCTTCTGCTTGTTTCTTGACTGTTGACTTATCCTTCTCACTTTTTTCGAATATATTCTCTTTCTGCTGCTTGTCATTTGTCTCTCCAACCTTTCTTATATCTGTTCACGACATTGACAAAATGGTATTTGCCTTAGCTCAACAAATAACTTATCATCTGCGTTAAGACAAGCCAAAGGAGGTTCGTAGTATACATCTGACCAATCAATAAGTACTAAAAGAGAAGAAGCAGTTTGATCGGAAGAAAGTTTTCTCTGTGAATAGATATTTCCATCTCTCAAGTCAATAATTTTGTACATGAACACAAGAGCGTCTGAATTATATCATTTCATTAAGTCATACAATATTACACCTCGTAGTTGTTAAAACAATATATGCTCGATATCAAAATTACCACGGTATTTTTGTGTAACTTTGTTGGTTTTGGTTCTTTTATTGAAAGTTTGTATTAATGTCAATGTTTTTAGGATTTATTATCCATTTTTTAAATTTATTTATTTAATTTTAATATTGTCCTTAGATACATATTTGTCTTATGTAACCTCGCCACCAGGTGATATTAGTTCACCTGGGTTGCCGCCAGAGTGCTACCGTGTTGCCCATGACTCATTGCGCGGTTTCTCCAGTTCGAAATCAGCGCCCTGAAATGAACCTCGTCCCTTGCCTACCCGCCTCAGCGGAGGTCGATTTTGCGAGCCAGATGAACGCCTAAATTACGCGTTCTTGTATTGGTTGCCACTGGACGCTATTCGATTACAGTAACTTGTTTAATGAGTTGTAGTTGTCCTAAATCGACCAGTGGGCGATATTCTAAAACTTGTGTTTTGTAAACGAAGTATTATTTATTGTAATTTTGGTGTTGTTATCGAAACTGATAAGCTTTATGATCCCAAAGTTGACTTTCAAGTGCTTTGTGAGTCCAGTGGGGTAGGTTTTGTCAATTAAAGTTTCATGTTATTTTGAAGGTAATGTCGGGCCATTTATAAATCAACTCTGAATTTATTTTTTCTAAGCAGTTTCCTTTTGTAATATCATGTGCGGCATAAGCTCGTTTTTTTAAAGTCCTTCTTGTAATTATAGAACCTTTAATTATGGGCTAGTGAAAAAAATTGTTGTTTTGACTTCGCCACACATTACTAGTTCAGTTAAGTGTTGTTGCAATCTGGATTTCAAGTGTTGGGTGCAAGAAGATTGTTATCCCATATTAAACTGCATCAACTGATTCCGAAGCAGTCCTGAAGTCAAACTTGTTTTGCTGTGTGTGCACACAGGGACAAAGTATCGCTAGAACATCACCGCCAGTGCAACATGATTAGTAACTTGAACATTGTGTACGAGATCGAATCTTCATATGGAAAATTTTGACGCTCACAATTATACTATAGTTAAGAGCTATAAATTTAGGTTGGATTTTTATGTACAATTATACTGAAATGGTGAATCGGTCGGCGGCAATAAAATTGTGAATGTTTCAAGTAGGATAACTCCTATTTGAAACATTTACAATGTTATTGAAACTTATTTTTTGTGGGTCGTTTGACTTGATTATTTGTAATTAGTATTTTGTGCGCTCTTATAAGCCACCCTTGTTCCTCAAGTTGGTCAAGGGTTTTTGTTAAGAAATGTTAATTGTTTTTATGGCTGAAAAGTCGGCTACTTATTTGGTTGCAGTCAGACATTGATGTGCCGTGCATAACTTCCAATTGGGCATTTTGTTGTCACATGGGATCCAATATTTGTTGAAATTGAAATGTATTGGCTAAGACGGGTTTATATGGTTGTTACGTCTGTAGGCCAAACATTCATTACGATTATTGATAAGTTAAACACCCACAAATTATTATTAAGATTTTACAAACCTTTTGAGGCTGAGAATGTGTATGCATCTCAATTTCGGTCATCACTTGAAAATTTGTTTCGAAAGGATTAATTCATGTGACTCATTGATAGATTTTTTATGTTGTTTTAGATTTAGAACTCATTATTTAAAAGTGTGCATGTGCAATACAATTCTTTGTTATTGTTCTATGTCTGTATTTCCAACCATCCCTCTTGGAGTCTATTCAGCTCGCATTGCCTTCTTGGCTCTGTGAAGAGGCACTTATTGCCAAATTGGCAAGGTTAAAACGTTGACAGACTATGAAAAGGCTGCAAAAGGTTTGGTATCCATTATTTTAAAGTTAATATCACAAAAGTTTGGAAGCTCAGCTTCTGGCGACCAATGATTTCTATGCTATTGATTTGAATTTCTTGAACGTCAACAACATATTACATCCGAATGTAAGTACAATTGATACAAAAGATGACGTCAGCCTTCAATCCAAGAATTCTTAGCTGTGATGTCAACATTAATAATATACTAAAAATGTACTCTTCATAACATTTAAAAATTTCAGTATTTTTCTTCGAAAACAGTGTTATGAAATCCAAACGTGACAAATTCGGTTAGCTACTGTGAACCTGTGTGAGTGTTTTACTAAACCAATTTCAATGAAAGTCAAATTTGAAGGAACTGTTTCTGATCTTTCGTCCTGTGGTGTTATATCCGTAAGATTAATTACACGAAGAATATTATCGCATATCTGGCATATCGCATATATATCGCACGACTTACCATCTTTCCAACTGAGAAAATTCGAATTGATGGATCGATTTCCAATACATTTCCGTGGCAGTGTCAAGCACCAGAGTAATCAATCCTGTTCACTTGAAGTTTGAGAATGTTTTGCTGTCTATGCATTCAATTAATTGTCTCGATGGCCCTTAATTTATGAGGAGAGTACAAACAAATTAGCGCAGTTTATGATACAGCTCAACGAGACCAAATGCTCAACCAGTATTCAACATTTCCAATAGCCTAAAATCCTCAGACATGAACATTATTGAGCATATCTGGAATGCATTGCAAAGTTCTGTTCAGAAGAAATCTCCAACCCTAGTATTCTTGCGAATTTATGCACAGCCCTGCTGGATTCATGGTATCAATTACCTCCAGCACTATTTCAGACATTAGTCGAGTACATGAGATGTCGTGTTGCGACACTTATGCGTACTCGCGGGGCCCTAGACGATATTAGGCAATGTATAAGTTTTTTTTTGGCTCTTCAGTGAAAAATAACATTTTCACAGCACTCACATGTGTTTGTTACTACATTACAGTACAAATTTAACCTTCCGGTATACTTGACAATTTGCGACGAGGGTACCTACCAATAAGTAGAATTTAAAATACACCCTTTTTCATTTTTTGCGAATATCTCGTCGTTGGTACTTAGATGGCAAAATTAGTTCACATTTGGCGCGACATTGAGAATTCAATCATTTATAACAATTCTTTGGCTCTAATTAACAGCGAAGAACACACATTTCAAACGTACTGCGCGGAGTGAGAAAAATGTTTGCCCAAATCCGCAGGCAAACTTTCAGAGGAAATGGATGACATGTCTCAAATGTAACTCTTTGCACAGCTTTTAAAGGTGACCGGTAGATCGCACCATCTCCTGACCTGCCGGGGAAGAAGTCTTGCGCATTGAATCAATTTTCGGAATCCGATTTTGTCCACATCAGAAGCGACGAGGTCGCATAGTTTGAGAATCTGGGAATCCGAGCAGTTTCGTGGCGACGCGCCTCGCTCATGTGTAGAAGCTAAGCAATACGCGAGTGGCGGCTGCACGTTGATGGTGGTCAAGTTGGTATTACAGATGTAAAGCGGGTTCACGCGCGACCCGCGTGCTTATATCAATATCCACTAAAATTACAAGATGCAAGGAGAACGCTTTCAGTTGCCCAGAACCAGGTAACGCTGGCACTTTTGTTCATTCAACACTTAAAGATTCTTGCGCTGAGAATGATATATGTCGACGCATTTAAACGTTTTCAGTGACAAAGCGTAAACAGATGTTTTAGCAGATGCGAGGCAGACTTTGTTTAGAAACTCTCTTCCAATATTTCGCTGCTTCAACACTCGCCAAGGGCGAGGAAATCTATCAGATAGCAGCCATTTCTAAATGCCTACAAAATTTTCTAATCATGTATTTTAATTCCTTCCTTTGAAGCAATTAAAATTTCAGTGATTCAATATTATTACTGAAAGTTTGCAGGGAGAATGCAGTACTGTATCTGCATGTATTTTACTGTAGTAACAATGGTGGTGTCAGCGATGATCACATTGTACCTAGAGAACATGGTAGGGCAGCTCAGGACAAAATGGAGAGGATCGAGTGGAACAGGCCTAGGCGGTACGGGACTTGGCGAGGCGGGCCTAGGCGAGGCACGCCTAGGCGAGGCACGCCTAGGCGGAGATGGCCTAGGCGGAGAAGGCTTGTGGGACAGAACTAGGTGAAGCAGATCTAGGCGGGCAAGGTCTAAACGTGATAGGTCTAAGTGAGGCAGGCCCAGGCGTAGCAGGTCTAAGCGAGGCAGGTCTTGGTGGGGCAGGCATAGGTGGGGCAACCCTACGCGAAGCAGGTCGAAGTGAAGCACAACCCTACGCGAAGCAGGGCAACGCAGAGCAAAGTATCGACGCAGTAGATCGCATTCACTTCTTTTCCAGAGTAATAGATTATCGTGTTTAAGCAGTTGGGAGCCGGGATGGAAGCTGTCAACTGAAGCGACGGCGCCGTCCGGCCTGTTGCTGACCGCTTCTGCACCCACGCCGCGCCGCTGCGTCGGGAGTTATAAATCTTGTCGGTGGCTACACCCTCCCCCTCCTCTTCCCCCA
>BOPP01000033.1:2177895-2253979 GCA_017312745.1 Gryllus bimaculatus | reverse complement strand
CGAAGAAGATACAGGGGAAGACCGAGAAGAACATGGAACATGGCAATAACTGAAGCCATGGAAAAAATGAAAGAAAACGATGTATGGGATAAAGAGGCATGGAAATTGGGATGATGAAAACGGCCATGGCTGTAAAAAATCGCTAAATAGATAGATAGAATTTATATTAACCCTTTTCTCTGTTTAGAGTAATTTCTGACCGCACTCGCAAATGTGGCTTTCCAACACTCTGAATATTATTCTCATGAACTTATTCTTTTAGATACGCTATTTATGATCAATCTTTCATGTGCTGTTTCATGTCATGCCTTCTCATTTGTTTGTTGTTTTTTTGTTTTGTTTTCTTGATTGGAAGTAATGTGATTTTTATGAGGTAGGGATCAGAAATGCTCCCAAATAGATTCCACATTACATGTAAAAATTATAAGAAAAATATCAAAACTCATCCATTTCCGTCTTATAATATTATGTTGTTGTTCCCGTTTTGTTGTTTTTGTTGTTGCTGTTGTCTGTCCTATTTGTTTATTACGGGCTAGTAACTCTGAATCAAAAATTATTATCCTGGCATGGTAGACACCTATGTATAGTTATGAGGATTCGCTAGGATATTTTTCTGACATATTATTCATTGTTTTTAGTACGCTATAGTAAATAAATCAAATAAATTCCATAATTTTCTTAATTAATAATTCCAAATAACATCCGCGCATGAAACTAACATAAACTACAAAATAAAATGTGCTGGTTTAAATCTGACCCCAAACAGAGTCCATGTGAGCAATGGAGAACCAGAGTGGAAGAACTAGCGCGAGTTCAGCTGTTATCCAAGAGAGGCGTTGGACCGTCGCCCACTTCATCCCCCGCGCGGGCCAAGCGGTCGGAGCGCCGCCTCCTGCCATATGCCCCTCCACTTAGCGCCCGCCTCGCCAGCGCTGCGCCGCCTTCAAGGTTTATTGCCGGTTTAACCGTACGCGCTCTTGCTGCTTGCTTTGGGCTTCCAGGGAATCCGGCAACCGCGACTTCAACTCCGAGACTTTTCTCCTCGATTCTCGGTGACGTTCTTTCACAAACACTCCACTGCGCAAACGCAGTTGCTCTTAAAGATTCGAGATTTATATTTGTACTTGTTTGTAATATTATAGTAGCCCAACACACAAAAATGTCTTACTATGTATTATATGTACTATCCAAAAATGTACTTTGAAAATGTGGAATTCAATTTTCGCAATTATTAATAATTACATAATAATTATAATTGAACTCGTACAATTAGTAATAATATTCATAAACTCCCACGGGAAATATATGCGCATTGATATGCATTTAATTTAATTATGACAAATCTACGCACAATGCATGAAAGTATTCCAGGTTACGTCTACAGTAACCATTAAAATTTGTGTGATTAGCATCGTTTTTAATACAATTTAGAAATTTACTGTATGTAAATTTGTGATAAGTATATACAGAAGGATGTAATAAATAAGCCACACATTAAGATTGCAGTTAGAAGCGACGTTTGTAATTGCGTCATAAGAATTGTACTAAAATTGTGCTAAATAAGAATGTAGTACACTATGGTAACGTAGTCCCTCAAATCCGGATGCCCAGTGACAAAGAAATGAACATCAACAGAAGTATGTGGCACAAAACACACTCAAAATCAAGTACTCGCACCAACAGAATGCACAGTCTTCTTTCAATTAATATTGTTCTTAAAACGGTTTACTGCAAATCTCAGGGCATGCTTGTCTCTTGGATATTGCACCTCCTTTAACTTTGGTCCGTCATGATAAATCAAATGTAATTGTTCAGTGAGAAGTCCCCCAATTATTTCATTGAGCATTTCTCAGTTATATTTTGTTTTTCCGAAATGTAATCGAATAAAATTAAAAAATATAGGCAAATAAGAATATGGTATGCTACGGTAATATAGTCGCCAAATTAGGATATCCAGTGACAAAGAAATTAATATCAGTAGAAGAAATATGTGGCACAAAAAACACTCAAATTCGATCTGTTTGCTCAGTAATATGAATACTGATGAAAACATTTAACATATTTTATGCCCAAATTTATAAAGGGTTCAGAGGATCAACCCACAATGATGTATTATCCGTTTCCAATTGTTTGATTGAACTAAACTCAGAAAAATCTAAAACTCTCTACATTTTTTTATTTCATGAATTCTGAAATTACGAACATTTATTATAGACGAATAGTTCAAGCTAAATTCTACGAACACTAATGATTGAATTAATTATTAGTATTTGTAACGAGTGAAGCCTCACTTCATTCAGGTCGTTTTGTAAATAATTGTATGTTCTGTTGTCACAATTATTTTGTATCTTATGGTATTGTGTTATTTAGTTTTTGTGTTAGTGGATTATTTATATTTGTGTGTATTACTTGTATTTGTAACAGGACAATCCTGTAAACATATTACTAAAAAATTGAATTCAAATTTAATTGAATTGCTATGGAAATGTAATTAATAATAACAACGAGAGCGTGAAAGCTCACGACTCTTAACATTTACGAAGATACGATTACCCTTATGTATTGTATTAACATTTTAGAGAGTCAACATTTATTCTTTGATTGATTAGTCACATATGATTTTTCTTTGATTTCCAGGCACATATATTATTAAGCTCATTAGTCCTGTAAGTGTAGTGCAAGTATAATTGCTGACGATGGTGGTGATCGTTCCTCGTTGGATGGTGAAATTCGTCGATAACTTGTACGTTGGCTTACGGGTTTTTTTTCTAACCACGTATCTTAGAGCATCGCAGGACTTACTACAATGTTGAAAACCGACGTGTAGTTTCAATATACAGATAAATAATATTTATGATCATAAAACATGAGTTTTTTTTATTTTCACAAGCATTACGATCAATAAGCAATTTTATTTTGACCTAAACTACTACGAAAGAAAATTTATTCTAAGAGCTAGCCCATTAGCGTTCTCATGGTATCAAATTGAATTTAAAGACACATTTTCTTGTGTTTGTAAACACTCTGGTATTTACATTTATTTTAATTCTTAAAACACTTGGTAACCTCACTTTACATTAGTTCGAAAGGTTTCTTTCTTGTCTATCTTCTCACTAGGTCTGTGTTGCCCAGATGAATTGCTTCGGGATTGTCGTGTTGGTGCAACCTTTTTTCGTGTTTTCTAGCCTTCATCCACAGCTTCAAAAAACAAAGTCTTCCGTAAATTTCCGTATTCCACATTCAGAACAATTGTTGTGCTGTATCTATATTAAATCCACACGTCATGATAAACCGTTTAAAAATATCCAAATCCAATATCCAATATCCGTATGTACAATAACTTTCTATCCTTAGTGGTACATGTTCTCTAGTGTATTTTAATATTTGTCTTATTACTCCTCAACCTTTGTTGTGGATTCATAGAGTGCGTACATAATTCTGAGATGTTGGCGCTACATATTCGATATAGATTTCCAAGAATTTATTACTATCATCATCTTACCCACAAAAATGTATTAATGTTAATTATCGACTCCTATTTTCTAAAACAATGAACTAAGATATGTAAAATAGACTTAACTTGAATTTCAGGCAAGAGAAACAACATACTGCAGCCTGGGTAGTGTAATTATCTATGTACAGATACCAGGTATCTCCCAAGTATCTATGTTTCTCAAGACTCATACGTTTTAAATACACTCGAGAATTTATATTTTCAGATAGTTTGAGTTTAGCAGAGAAGACGGATTATAATACCATTGCTTATGCATGCAAATGAATGGCTATCGAAATGCAAATAGAAGGAACGTAAAAAGAGCCGAAGACGGCATAATGAAAATGCCAGAATCGGGAATAGAAAATACATTACTGGGGCATGCGTCGAACAGAATGGGTTTCGGGGGGGGGGTGTCTGACGGTATGAGGAAATCCAGGATGTCAAAGATTGTGTCAATTGTTTGAAATATACACAAATACTGGAGTGGCAGTGACGTTAGGGGTATTAGAGATAGACAGGAAATATATACATAAAAGAATTTCTACACAAATTTACTGATGCACAGCACGAGACTTCCTGCAGAGAAGGTAAATGATTAACAACAACTAGAGCCGGAGGAAGTGGAAGAAATACTATCGCCACGAAATCTACCAGACTTTGTGAACCGCCACTTCAACTCAGGTGTAGAAACGATACGAAATGGAGGTAGAAGCGAATACGAAAGCGATTCGAAGGGCGAGACGAGGGAGGGAGCGGAGGCGGTGACAGAGAGGGGGAGACGAAGGCGCTATGAAAACAGCGATCCAGACGGTTGGCTGGTCGTTAGTGATTCCGAGCCCAACTACTAAGGTCAGTAGTCTCGTAAGTGTAATGCATTTTTTATCGCGGGAGGAAGCGGTGATCTTTCTCCCACTGGACGATGAGATCCGGCTCCGACCTACCGTCGGCTACGCAGCAGCGGGCGCCGCCCCAGCCGGGACAAGTTCTAAGCTCCCGACTGGTCTCCCAGCATGTGTGGAAGTGTAGTGAATGTAAGTGTGTGTATGTGTATGTGTGTGTGTACGTAAGGAGTAAGGATAGGACAAGGAAGAGGAAGGGAAGACCGCGCATGGTCCGTTGTCCGTTTGTTAGGATAATGCTCCGATATTCGCCTGGTGTTGATCAAAGAAATCACAGAAAACTACCGATCAGAGCAACCGGCCGCTAGAATTCTCCTCGAGACAGCGGATGAAATTAGCTCTGTAGCTAGTATCGAAAATCCTGCCACTGTTGGGACTCTAACCTAGAACCTCCAGGTCAGAGTAATTATAGTCACATGAGTTGGTGCCCTGAGTCACCTATCCAGAGCATCAACAGATATCGAAGACAAGGTGAGAATGGGGATCCAGACGGAGAAAGAGATAAGAAATATATGGGGGTATGGCAGCGGGGACGGAGGTGTACACGGGATGGGGATGGGCCAGGGTAGAGACGGGAGCGGGGACGGGCGTCGAAAGAACTATAAATCCCCTGCGGGGGCGCGGCCGCCAGCGAGAGCAAGGGGGGAGGGGGACACGATAATTAGCGCCAAAGCGAGGGCGGGGGCGGGGCCAGGTAATAACGGGGCGCGCGGCCGCTCCTCCCTTGGCGCCAGCGCTGCGCCCTTCGCCGCCTCCTCCTCCTGCGCCTCCTCCGCCTCCTGCGCCTCCTCCGCCGCCGCCGCCTTCGCCGCCGGCGTCGGCGGCGTCCGCTCCGCGCGCCTGTCAGTCGCCGCCCGCCCGCGGCCCAGCTCGCATCCCTGCGCCGCTCCGCTCCGCTCCACTCGTCTCCGCTCGGCGCGGCGCCCGGCACACGCAAGGTAGGCTCCAGCTCCGCTCCTCGTATGGACGAAGCCACGCGTTGCCTCCGAAGCCCTCTCGCAACGGCAGTTACGCTTCCGGCTCTCCGTGAACGTCACTTCTGTCCTACGTCCACGATTCAAAACTTTTTAAACGTCCTGGGGTTAATTGATTCAATAGTATTTCCAGGTGCGTCAAATGCTAAGATTATAAGTACCGAAATTATAGCGCATGATTTTATCCCTGCAGGTGGCAGTGATATGGCCCCGCTGGATGGTGAGATCTAGCCCCAACCTACACGTCAGCTTGTGAGGTGTCTCCCACCGGTGGGGCACCGCCCTAGTCGCGACATGCCCTACCTTTCCGACAGATTTCCTATAACGTAAGGCGGTGTAGTGCATGAAAATGTGTGGATGTGTAAAAGAGGAAACCAGAGGAGGGAAAGATAGCGGGCGCGTTTGTTAGGGCACTACCTCGGAGATTTGTCTAGCAATAATCGGAGATATCGCGGAAAATGATCAGAGAAGCTACCCTCTAGAATTCACCACCAAATATCGGCCGAATTTGACCTTGCTATTTATCTAGTGCCACAACCCTTCTATCGTATAGAACCCCAGTACCTCCCGGTGTGGGTATCTGCATTGGCTACAGTTGTTGCCCTGAGTCAATTCAGCCGGTTTTGATGGGGCAAAAAAGAGTGTCTTGGATACTTTTCATCATTTTCGTAGTTTCTCGTCCCAATCAGTTCATTTCATGAATAACACCATTGAATTGCTTTTGAAGCGTCTTCATTCTCACCATTATTTACTTTAATTACTTAGCGTATGGATGTTGGATGGCATCATGTAATCTATAACAATTTAAACTACAGTGAATTAAAGTTACGTTAAACAGGCAAGGGAGAAACAATGCAAATCAAGAAAACGATCTTGTTCTAAAAGATACACCATGAAATATTTTTGTAACCGGTCTCAGGTCTCCGCAAATTTTTATGTCGCGTATTATATTATGTATTGTTATGTCGCGTCGTGTGGATGCTGGTAAGAGTAATCTTGGTTTTCTAGGTCTGTTCATGACCAAAAGTTATTTAAGTTCCTCCAAAGAAGTTCGAGAAGTGCTTTCTGTGTGTTTTTTCCATTGCTCTTCCGGAATTGCAATTGGTATTTTTGACCTAACTATAGTTTGTTATACGGAAGTAATATTACCTGTCGCGAAGAATTTAATAGTAATACTTATAATGAAAATAATAAAATAAAAAGATGATCCTAAAAATATCCGCATTTCTGGAATGAGAATTCAGCACAATGACATCATTGCATTAATTTTCTCTTTTATTATTTTTAATTAATGCTCGGCCTAATATAAGTTTATATTTACACCACTTTCAACTTTTCAATGTCACCTGAAACGCTTTTATTCAGAGGCAGTAATATAATATTATTTAGATTACACTTTCAACAATTCTTTTGAATTTATCTTTCATGATTTTTAATCGCAAACTATTTTTCCATATATATATGCATATGTCTGGGTTTATAATTTTACTTATTTTCACTATCAAAATTGTGAATGATTTAATAACAAATTAGTGTTCTGTGAAATGACAACGTAATTCCTTACAAACGTTTCAAAGAACTATTTATTTACATGTTATAATAATGAATGAAATTTGTTTTAATATGTAGGTAATCCATAAAGTCATTGTAACATTATGTTCGATGTAAACAATAATGTTTTGACACTTGACAATATTAGGAAATTCGCAATATTACAGGGTTTATCCCATTTTTTAAATGCAAAATATATTTTTAAATGCGAAACTTGTATATTTAGTAATTTAATCAGAGCGTTATAGTTTAGATCGAAAGCCCGGCATTACTTTGTTTTTTGATTACGTCATATTTATAATTGCGTCATTTTCTCAGTTTCTTAACATAATTCACTCAAATCATTATTAAAATCTCTAAAACATTTTTTTCGGAAAGTTTGTGTGCACTGAAGACACAAGATCATGACGTACATTTCCATGACAAAAGTAGTAATGCAATTTTTTAGTAGAATTCTTCAGAAATGTCATAGAAAACCAGAATGTATAAGTGGCATTTTATAAATACTGAGAAAATATGTTTATTTAGAACTATATTCAGTGGCAATAATTTTTCGTGGTTTTAATGAACAATTGAAATGCCGTGTTTTTAATGATGAAACATAACACCATGACTTTACATTAATATGGACTTTAATAAATATATCTATTAATTTATAAAATGTCACACCAATTTGATTTTCACCCATTCAGTTATAGTTTCATTATAAAGGATTATACCATTTCAAATCATATCGGACGTTGTCAGACAGGGGAAATACACCACTGGAATAAAGCCTTTTCAAATCCGTCGTAGGACTACACGTGCATCTGCAGCGCCATTCAGGAGATAAAAATCGTCTATCACAGAACTAAACCTTTTGAGCTTGTTAGGCTCACTTGTACCCTAGACATGTGAATAAAGCCATGAGTCGCACGCGAAGGGCCCGCGAGTGGCAGAAGAGTGCGTCAGCCGCTGCAGCGCCGTTCTCCGTCACGTCATCCGATACGTCTCCGCGCCGCGACGCCACGCGACGCCCGCGCAGCTCGACCGCGCGGCGGCGGCGTGGGCAAACGGGCTCCCCAGCTGGGCGCCCCGCTTACTCGCGCGTTGAAGTCTCCGGCCGCGGGGAGTGAGATGGTGACACGCACGTCCCCCGTCTGCACGTTTGGGCTCTTCCCACTCCACTACATTTATCCCATCTTCTTTTTCTTTCCTCGTCCTTCCCTTCTTCTTCTTTCCTCCTCCTCCTCCTCCTCCTCCTCCTCCTTCTTTCCTCCTCCTCCTCCTTCCTCTTTCCTCCTCCTTCTTCTTTCCTCCTCCTTCTTCTTTCCTCCTCCTCCTCCTCCTTCTTTCCTCCTTCTTACCTTCTTCTTACCTTCTTCTTTCCTCCTTCTTACCTTCTTCTTTCCTCCTTCTTACCTTCTTTCCTCCTTCTTACCTTCTTCTTTCCTCCTTCTTACCTTCTTCTTTTCTCCTTCTTTCCTTCTTCTTTTCTCCTTCTTTCCTTCTTCTTTTCTCCTTCTTTCCTTCTTCCCTTAATCTTTTTCTACGGTTTACTAAATGTATGCATATGTTTTTGCCGTTTTGCGGTCAAGATAAGCTGCAATTTTAAAGGGAAATTCTTTTTTGTTCATTCAAACTCTTGGCCATTTATTTCTACACAATTCGCTTGTTAAGCGCGAAGCCATTCGTCGAGCCATTTTTCAACTTCATCGAAATTGCTGAAGTGCTGCTCTGCGAGGCGTGCGTCATTGGGATAGATTGTGCCAGGCCGTGTGTGTAGGGCGGCTGCGGAAGGATGTCCCTTCCAAGCGATTTCAAGGTGTCTCTCACTGGTTTTGCTGTGTGAGGTGGTGCGTTGTCGAGCATTTGCCGTTTTTTCAAATCGTGTGGGAACCATTTACCGAGTTTAATGAGCTTCCCCATTGCTCGTAAACGTCTGATTCTTGTTAAACATTTAAAGCTTTTGCGAATTTATGTTGATTTTGAGTTGGGCCATCGTTCAGTACCTTCTACAATTGCTCGTCACACGTCGTGTCATACCCGAGTATTTTACATTATAATCACCACGTTTAAATCGTCAAAATCATCTTCTAATCGATGGAGCGTGTTCACCACATGTTTCTACAAGCAAACGATAACTTTTCACAGCCTTTTTTCCCTTTTTATTAAGTAAGAAAAGTAATGCGCGTCGAAAATGTTCTTTTTGAGGCACAGACGTCGACACGATCACTGAACGATACAACACAGACGCTAGTGTTTGGCGGACTCGCCTCACCAAGAAGAGGGGAGAGAGAAGATCGATAAGAGTCGCTTAGTCAGTGTGAGCGTTCTAGACTCCAGTCCGCCAGCGATACGTCGGAGGGAGCCGTTCTTTTTCTGCGTAGATCTCTTCTCGTCCGCGCTGCCGGGAGGAGAGAGGCAGATGCTGTGGGAGACGCCCTGCGCCGGGGCCGCAACGCGTTTCCATCACTTACGACTAGGGAAAGGATTAGAAGGTGTGGCGCCTTTTCAGAAATATTGCTGTTTTCATACAGATAGTTTAAGATATGTGTTTGGGGTGATGAAATGAAGCGAAATAACCCGGATTTGCTGCACGTTATTCCATCATTTTATGAGATTATTATATTTTGCCTCCTTTGCCCTCTTTTTTAATGCTTCAGCACCTTTTTCTTCACTTTTCTGAAGAGTTTCCACTTTTCTTTCAACGATTAGACAGAAGAAGTATTTTTCTCTTCTTGAGCAGCTTTTTAAAACTTCATTTAATCAGAGATCAACAATATTAAATAAATATTGAAGTATCTTTACGTAAACCATCAGTAATGTATATCCCAGCAACAATGGTCAGTTGCAGTTGTTAAGTCAAATTTAAATTTCAACAGTGTTGCTGCAACAGTTTAACCCCTTCCTGCTGGATTTAAAGTGCTGCCTAGACAGGCAAATTAGGACATTTAAATGGGGGTGCAGAAATCCACTAGTCTGTGACCTGAAGGAAATGTTAACTCTTGCCATTGTGTCGTCGATACTAAAAGAGAACTGGCAGTGCTTGTGGATTTGGAGGGTTAAAGAGGGGAGACGGGGGAAGTGCCCCCAATAGCACCGAGGTTCCCACGCGGGCAAGTGCTCACGTGGGCGCAGTTTGACGCGCTTGCGAAGTACTTTCTACTCCGCGAAAAATAAATTCAGTCAGTTCTGGCAACTGTTTAACAGTTTTATATCTACTACAGTGTTAAGTAAAGTACTATGAATCATCTTTTATGGGCTATATAAAGAAGAAAAAATTGATACAAAATGATATGTATATTCTAGAAACTGAGTTCGTTTAAACCTTAATGCAGTTGTTTCACCAGCACCAATTTGCACCTTTTTTATGTATTTTCAGAGCCTTCTCCCCTCTTTATGGCCATAATTTGCACCCCAAAAATCCTTTTCCTAGTTCTAACACCTAGTACCACAAAGCTTATTAAACGCGTGATAGAAATGAAAAAGACTCTTTAAGTATGCAGTGCTAAGTGAATAACATGATCCTTACCATTCTAGCGTAGCTACGATATGGGCCAATCAATGAAGGCGTTGCAGGAGATTTATGGAAATACAGGTTATTATAGAATATATAATAGCTAATATAGAGATAAAAGGTTATTTATAGAAGAAAGTGGAATTGACTATTAGAGTTAATTAGAGCATGCATTTTAATGATCAAATTTAGAGCAGATTTTGTTTGAAGCAAAAATCTCACAATTTTGTAGTTTTAAAATGTTAAATTTCTGCAAATATTGAAAATACAGAGAGTTCACCGGAAATAAGAATAGAACAAATTTGTATACCATCCCTTTGTACATACGAGAAGAAAATTTAGAGAATTATTTTTATTAATTTAAAGAATAAACCATCACAATATATAAAAGAAAGAATTTTAATTTCAACAATAACGTTAAATAACGAAAAATTTTGATGCGTCTCTCAGTTCCTTGGTGACATTAAATCAGTGCCAGAATGCATTTACTGCCGATGTTTTATTGAAATGCAACCCCTTAAAAAAACATTTCCATTTAACATTTCCAATAGATGACTCATGACTACAATATGCGAGATAAAAAATGTCCGTATCTTTTCGTATAATACACTACGTGTTGAGCAAACAACTGAAAATATTCGTCGCAATCGTCATCGTTTTCCAAATTAGTAAGTAATAATAAGAGAAATTATATAACACGTAGTGTTAAATAAGAGTGCGTCTATTCACGAATTGTAACACTATTATTTAGACTAAAAGAAAAAAACACTGAGCGCTTTGTAAGATGAAAACGCTGTGTAACCTGGCGATGAGGCAACCAAATGAGGGGCCCTAAAGATGGCAGGCAGACTCCCGTAAGAAATGAGTAGTCACTGATTTCAACACCTAACTCTTCGAAGGTACTACAAGATATGTTCATGAGACGCATAGGGACGAGTGTACTCATCTGGCAAACTCAGAACCTCGAATGGTATTCTTGTGGATTATTTCACGAATGAAAATAAATATATAGTTAATAGCAAATCGTCTTATGAACAGTATTTTAATAATTAATATTAGTTTAATAGTAAGTTTAGCGGCATCGTTTATATAGAACGTACAGCGGCATCGTCTGTGACATCAAGACCCTCTATACAAATTGGCCAAAGTGAAATCAGAATATTGTGTTAACAATGCAAAACTTTATTTCTTAACATTTCTTAGAATAGTCAATAATTCACAAAAAATCTTAGGTACATGAACGTAACACCTCAATCAATTTTTTATTTAATTAAATGAGCACCCTTGAAATGTGCTGTTGTTGAAATTATAAGTAGATGGTGAAGTTGTATACAATTCTAGCGCATAACTTGTGGTTTCTGAATTGCGTAGTTTGTTTAAAGTTGAAGAAGGGTGTTCCTCATTTAACTGTAGATTCGATTTTAAAGAGGAGGTATTCTAACCAAGGAGACAATTCTTATATCACAAGTTAAATTTTAGGTAAAAAGGATTAATGTGAGAGAGAGATCCGTTTTCACTGGTTTACCTAGTTTCTTCATCAACTATTAGTAAAACACGTACCAGAGGTCATATATGTAGGTTTTGTTATTTTGGAATTTTCTCGACTATGTTGTACTGGAAACAAGTGCATGTCGCGGCGTTAAAGTCACAGCGATAAAACAAAAACTATAAAATTTCACGGATTGGACGAGGCAGATATCATTCTTACATTTCGATTGTGAATATCTCACGAGTAAAATAAATCATCGAAATCCTCTTTCCGAATCCAAATATTACACAACATATTCCGAAAATAAATAATCACTATTGAAATACAATTGCACTACCTCAAGATATAAATATTGCGCAAAGCATATGCTACGCTGTAAATGACATACGCTGTTGATTTCAGCAAGGACAGGCAACACGTGACAATGACAATTCTCTAGTACATGATGGCATGTTCAGATCATTTCGTATCAGCTGTGGTCTTGCATTGCATTTTCTTACCAAGTGTGTGAAGTCGTATCTTTATTTACACCACAACACCTCATATTATTATAGTGTGATATCCGAAATCAGTTGAAAATGCATAGTATAGAAACCATATTATTTCACATGATTTGTAATTAATTATGAAGCAATTAATTAATTTTATTGAAACAAATTTTAAATTTTGAAACAGGTTACAACTAACAAAATTGTGTTGTTTCGAACAGAAAATAACTAAGAAAATTCTTGACTTTGGAAATAGATATCATTTTAGTCATTAGGTTTTGATTTGAAATATCTTTCAGGAGAGATTCTTTTTCAAAGTCTAAAAGCGAGTGTCAATTTACGACACTTCAAACCAGTTCCAACTGATTTGCTTAAAAGTTTGTTTTCACAACAGCGGGTCTTAATACCATTCGCAATGTAAAATAGATTAGAGCGTTGAATGCTGATTGCAAATCGAGAACGAAGATGTGAATGCCTTCCTTACACCTTGACGGAGCATTTAATACGCCACAAAGATACAACCCCAAAGGAAAAGAATGCACCGGCTTTTGTGGCATGCGTTCACTGGCACCCATTGACAAATGACTCACCTTTACACGCCGACATTAATTTCCGCTCCCTCTTAAGCTACTTGTCTTTCTCTTTGGGACGATTCGCCACGGCACATGCGCCCTGACACGCCCGCAAGACTGCGACCAGGCCAGTTGGAATGCGTGAACGGAGCGCTTCGGAGCGGTTATTACAGCCACAAATCCACGCCGTCTGGGCGACTCCACCTTTGACCGGCCGCGAGTAACTCGCACTCCTCCCAGCGTTTATACCTGGCTCGGTTTGAGGGACGACGAGACCTCTCGTATGCCTGTTGTGTCTTTTTAGACACTTGTAAATAGGTCGGAATATGACTCGTACAAAGTAGGGTTGGTAGACTTGTGCTGCTAATAGTTTCGTGGATTGGGGACAGAAAATTACGACAACAACAACAACAACAACAACAACAATAATAATAATAATAATAATAATAATAACAACAAAATCACTTACTTATGCTCCCATATAATTTCTCTTACTTCATTTTAACTCTGAACATTGAGCTTACAAATACTGCACTGCACGTCTTTACATTTACACTTATTCACAATATTTATTTATATTTAATTATTCTAAGTAGTAATTAAACAATATTATTGATCATATAATCTAATTTGAGAGTAAATCTAACTTTTGTTCTAAACATTCGAGTACACAAAAAGAAATTTCAATGACCGTCAAGAATAGGTATGTCTATTCATGTACCTCCCAATTAAAAAATAGTAATTTACTGCTTTTAATCAACTTTATAGGATTCCCCTGCTGTCTTAGCACGCTCTTTTGATTGAACTCCAAATTTGCAAAAATGCATAAAAAGGGAAAGCTTATATTATTTAAAGTACTTTGATTAAAATCGATTGACTGTTATTGCCGGGCATATTAAATGCTATAGATTTTAGATCCATTACTGTACTGTGTTTTATTCTGGGAGGTGGCCGAGTTCCTCGCCATGTAGATTATTTGATACGGTGCCGACCTGCACGACGGTTTCATGGGATTTCCCTCTCCAGGTATCTCCCTTAGAGGCACCGCCCCAGGGCAAGGTCTTAGCTCCCGACACGTGTGGTAGCAAAGTGCAACTGTAAGAACGCGTAAGTAAAGGGTGAGGATAGACAAGGAAGAGATTGGAATAATTGTGCCTGTTTGTTAAGGTACTGCTCCGGCATTCACATGGTATTGATCTTAGAAAACGAGGAAAAGAACCGATCAGAGCAACGGAGGTCAGCGGCTGGATTCGATCTCGCCAGCACGGCAAACCCGCCTCCGTAGGGATTCGAGCCCTGGCTACCCGCAGCCGTGGAACGGCGTGCGGAGGAAGGAAGCACAGGAGGAGGCGGCGGGCGGCCTGACTAATGGGCCGTGGCGGAAGCAAATGGAGCCGTTTGTCCGAATGGTTTCTGCGCAGGCGCACGCGTATCATTCTCGATCTGAGCATCTGTTCGCTCATGCGCACAGCGGCGCATGCATCCGAGCGAAACAGACGGAGGGCGCCAAGTAATTGATCGCGATGGGATTGGCTGCAGGGAGGGGTGAGGCGCGCTGCAGACGAGATACGTTAGACTTTAAACGCGATATATTCTGGAAACGTGTTGAGAGTATTAAGAGAAAAACTTCTCAATGCCACACAATCAAAGAACGTTTATGAAGCGTATTTAGGATTTATTACTAATAAACGTTTGAAACGAATTATTTATTTTATTACAATACCATTTAGTACATTTTCACATGTGTATTCTCTTCAGGCTCTATCTGAGGCCTACCATATTTGCCTATATTTAAGAGACGTAGTGGCGATGTAGTGAGCTAAAAATAGAAACTATCACATTTCGTTTTTCTAAAATAATTTCGATCCCCAATCATCATCTTCGTCATCCTCGTCGTCACCACCACCATCACCACCACCACCGTTATTAACTATTGCAGCGTCAAAACTTACCCTTGCAAACAATGTGTAAATTTACCTCTAATAAAATAAATATTGACACACATTCACTATCTCTTTAATTCAATTTCTATAATAACCCCGCATGTTCTCGACACTGAACATACATGTATTACGAATTATCAATGAAAAACACTACTTAATCTTCCTGTCCATGGCCATTTTCTATACACCAGAGGCTCCCTCAGCCCTACACTATGAAGTAACCATTCTTGGTTCTAATTCACAATTTCACACATTTTTCTGCCTAGACCATCGTTAAACCAATGTCTGATTAGTTTCTGGGTTTTGCTATGTCATATATAATGTTTTTCGAGAATTAAACACTCCTTTTACATTATATTCCTCTTTCCAACGATACTTTCAGGAAATAAATGCGGGTCACACTCTCACTGTGAACACATCTAGAAATGTTGCTCTCTTATTTTCGATTAAGTGCCTTTTTTTGTTTTTGACATTACAATTAATTTATTTTGTTTATTTATCTCGCAATATTAATAACGTGATATTATAGGGTATGGCAAAACTCTACCATATAGAGGCACCAAACAAAAAAAACCGTTGGCTTAAAAATGGAGCAGTACAATCATTTTTACATATAATATTGTGTTATTTTTTTCTGGATTTGCAACATTTCCAGCTGCAAGATTCCCCTAGCGCTTGAGCATCTGGAGACAGCCATAGGCGAACGTTTCGGAGAAAAGCAATTCTGCACGTCGCACGTACTGTTCCATCGGCCACAACCCCCCTTCATTTCTCACCCGGGCTGCGTCATAAGCCACCACCCGCCGCGGGCGCGCCGGTCCCGAATGTCTCGTGAGGTCAGCGCCAGACAATTAGAGGCCGATGGAATCTGCGCGATTTTACGAGCACGATAACGCAGCAGCGCCACCGCCGCCGCTACTTAGTTATGTTGGCTGCGGTCGCGGTCTGCCCTTTGCCCGTGCGCCTGGCAAGTTCCACCGGCCCGCGCCGCCGCCCGCGCGCCGCGCCCGCGCCCCCGCCCGCGCCCCGCCCGCGCCCGCGCCCACCCCGCGGCCCCCCGCCCGCGCCCACCGCCCTCACCCCTGGCCCGCGCCCCCGCACGCGCCCACGCCCGCGCCCACAGCCCGCGCCGGCCCCCGCCGCGCCCACGCCGCGCCCGACGCCCCCGGCGCCCGCGCCCGCGCCAAAGCGCCCACGCCCCCGCCGCGCGCCACGCGCCCACGCCCCCGCCCGCGCCACCGGCCCGCGCCCCGCCCCCCGCCGCCGCCCGCGCCCGCCGCGCCCCCGCAGCGCCCGCCCGCGCCCCGCGCCCGCGCCCCACGCCCGCGCCCCCGCCCGCCCCGCCAGCGCCCAGACGCCCCCGCCCCCGCCGCGCGCCCCCCGCCGCGCCCCCGCCCCACCGCCCCGACCGCGGCCCGCCCCGCGCCCCCCCGCGCCCTCCGCCCGCGCCCGCGCCCGCGCCCCCGCCCGCGCCCCCCGCTCCGCGCCCCCCGCCCGCGCTCCGTTACGTTTCCCGACCGGCAGAAGTGGCTAAGGGCATCAACTGATGTCACTGCAGTGCCTTTGACCGTGAGATCCTAGGGTTCGCGTCCCGACGGCGGCTGAATATTCGACACTAGACAGATAGGTCGAGTTCAGTCGCAACCTGGAGGAGAATCGTTGTGGCTGCTCTGATCGGTAGTTTTCCCGGTTGGAGCAGTGCCCTTCTGGTAAGAGATGTGTTGATGAAAAATCACTCGAGGAAAAGTATGCACTACACATATGGGACTAATAACCTTAGCCTTTCACGCGTCCGGAATCACTAACAACTAATCACACGTGTTCCCACTTTCATTTACATACAAACTGCGGAATTAATAAAGAGACCACAATGCTCCATTCAGCGACGAACTTCTCGTGACAGAATCTCCTCTCCTGCGAGATATGTTTTATCCAAATAGGTGAAGTCAGTAGTGTTACCGATTTTGACGGTGAACATTGCTAGGATACTAATAAGCAAACTTCGCGATTCGCCTTATGACCTGCCGGATGTCTCATTTGTTCATGACTAGAATGTTAACCCACTGCGCAAAGAATATGGAGACCTGAATGCGCTTTCGGGACAGTACATTTAGAGGCTCTACACTTCTGCAAGATTCTATGTGATTTTACCACACTTAGCAAAATATTTAGGCGAAATGAGAGTGAAATAATGAGGTGAAAGAAAGAATGCAATCGATATCTGTATATCGAACAATACTTAGTAGTTTTTGTAGAGAATCACGGGGCTAAATAGTTTCGTTGTCAGTTGCAGCCGTCGTCGTAACTGAAATCGCCATAAAGTACTCGGCATTTGGCTGTTTGGGATGTATGGCTAATTGGTAATGACGGTAGAAAAAAGTATCATTAAAGAAGGAGTCTGAGATAAAAATGTATGCTTTTTAGATTTTCCTATTAAAATTAGGGAATAAGGGAAACTAAATGGGCTTTCAGGATCACGTTTTTCAAATTGTTCTATTTTTTTTTTATTTTTTTCAATTAAATCTTAATTACAAATTAACTGCAGACACACTCAAATTAAAGGTTTTCAAACATTAATGTGGTTTGAAGTCGCATTCAGAGTTAGCGAACATGACAGACCATCAAATGCAAATTAACCATTATTTCGTATATTCACATCCATTTCGCACGTTGAACGTAATTTATCATTCTGCGACCGATTTCGCTTTTTATCGCGGATTCAAAACCATCAGATATATATTACAATGTCCCTTAAACATTCAATTACTCATTTTTTCAGCGTTTGGTAATATTTCGTATTTTTAGCAAGTGCTAATGTATCTACTAATTGAACATAAACGCATGTGCTCCAGTTTCGACGTATTTTTATTTAAAATATTTAGTCATGAAAAATTATTTTTTGCTAAATATTTTTTAATATATTTCTAATGGCTTTGGCACACTTCGCTTCTAAAAGCAAAACTAGAGCTGCAAGAGAATGGCACAGCCTTTCTAGTATTAATTATCTAATCTCTCTGGCCTGGTCTAGCCAGTTTGAATCATTCTACCCCCAAATGCCTAAAATATATTTTTTCACATTATTGCAATTCTACTTTCCCATGCCCTAAAAGTAGAACTGAAATATGAGTTTAAGAATTTTATAGAACAGTAAAACCCCCTCCTGTGAGTAAATTTGTCTTAAAAAATTGATACTTCTATTTAGAAATTCTTATTTTATAAATTGTCCATTTTTAACTCAACATTATGGAAAAGTTACTAGAGTTATCAAAAAATGGAAATGCAATTAATTAAAGAATTAAATTTTGAAGACGTATCTATCTTTATTAATGGTTGAGAGGCTCAAAACATTTCAATGTCTTGCAATTTGAAAAAAAATCAGTTAATGGTGGTAATTAGACCTATACCATTCTTGAAAGAGTATTTCACTCTACTTACAAGAAATTTGCTGTAAATGGTGTTTATAAAGAAAGACAAAGACTCGCAGACAAACAAACAGCCACGCAGACAAACAAACAGCCACGCAAACAAACAGCCACGCAGACAAACAGCCACGCAGACAAACAAATAGCCACGCAGACAAACAAACAGCCACGCAGACAAACAAACAGCCACGCAGACAAACAAACAGCCACGCAGACACACAACACGTTAATGCAACAATGAATACTCTAAAAAGCGAAATTGTATGAAAACCGAATTTACATTAATTAATCGTTCAGAAAATCTACCTTCTCATTTTTCACTTTCTCCCTACGGATTAGAAAGAAAGTTATGGGGGAGAATTCGGAGCAGGTTCTCACACGGGTTGGTTGTCACAAGTTTTCCATTCTCAGTTGCTGCTGATTCCTGCCGATGTAAACTGAAACCACAGTACTATCACATCACTCCAAGGTGGCTTACGAGGTTTTTGAGTTCACGGCGATTGTTTTCTAAATGTTATTGCTATTTTTGTTTTTCAGTCCTAAGTATTCATTTATTAATGCTATTAACGCTCATAATTCACACTTTCTATTCCACAAAATTTGGATTCCAACTATTTAGTATTATCGGTTAGCTTTTGCACGTAGTTATTATGTAACAACATTGTTGTTAAATGTAATTTTGTGTTTCCAACTCAGCTTTGGTTCAAAATGTTGTGCGAGGTTGCTTGTCACAAAAAAATGCGGGGATAGTTGTCATTGTGACAAACTCCCTCGGCAGGTCCATTGATTTGTTCATATCGCTTGTTTCAGTTATATAAATTTAGAAACTATAAACAAAAAGAGGAGAGGTTGCTCCAGACACATTCCTTGCAGAAGTGAGGAAGGTTAAAAAGGATGGATTATCAATATGTAAAGCTTCAGCTGATTATCAAATCAATTATCGAACTTTAGCAAGATGTAAGATATTTTCCCAAGAACAAATTAATGATCAAGCGATAGTTCAGCCATCCACCACTGCTGATTATTTTCCCAAAAAAGGTGTTTTGAATGTTTTTTGATGACGTCCAGAAGAAATTAAAGCAATGTTCTTCAAGCAGCTTACGTTTACTATGGTTTAATCCCGAAGGTAATAAAAACATTGGTTAAATAAATTTGCGTGGCAAATTCGATTACATGCCCTAAATCTTGGCAAGAGAGTAGGTGTGCCGGAGATGACTAGTTTGCTGATTTTTTACCAAGGCATCCAACTCTTTCGTTACGAAAGCCAGAGGCAACACGCGTAGCACGAGCTTCTAGCTTCAACCGAAGAAATGTGGAATATTTTTTTCAATATAACTTGAAAATGGTTCTTGGAAGACATAATTTTCAACCTCAAGAAATTTGGCACACGGACGAAACGGGTGATATTTCAATGCAGATGCCAGATAGAATTGTTCGTGAAGGTGATAAGCAAATCTGTGCACTAGTTTCTGGTGAAAGAGGCTCTCTAGTAACTTCGACTTCTGCAATTGGAAATCATATTTCACCATTCATTGTGTTTTCAAGGACCAAATACTAAAAGCGCTTTATAAATAACTCGCCTGCTGGTTAAAGTCGTTAATATGGATTATTGCTTTATCAACAACATTGTTTGATTTTTCTTTTCTTAATACAAATATTTTTCCCTACCAATGAATGTATTTTTTCATCATAACTAGCCCATGACAACTAATCACATTGTCTGTGACAATCAACCCTTATCGGCGCAGGTTGTGTCAAAAAATTACTCCGACAGAACTCTTTTTCTGACTAGCCAAATGTTGTTATGACTTCAAATTTGTGGGAAAATTTAGCGATATTATGCAATGCTTTAACAGAAAAATAACCTATAAACACAGCCTCTTCAATAATCTAAGATGTGACAATCTGCCCCGGTCTCCTGCAATGCTGCGCGAAAAAAACGGCAAATTTTAGACAGAAAAATGTTTATTGCCTGGCCCTGGTAACGACATTGTAAATAAATCCAGTTGCTAAATTTAGAGAAAAAAATCATTTAACACGTGATGTAGCCAGAATCTATTGAAAATCCGTCCGTCCGTCCACGCCAGCGGTTAAACCGTTCAGCCTATTTTCTTTAAAATTTGTATTCTACAATCGAATTAGCTGATTTCGTGGCTTCTTCAATTTGTAACAGATATTTAATTTTTGGGCGTTACTTTACATAAAACCTCTGATTTTCAAAATTTGCAAAAAAAAATGCCTCCAAACTTTTTGATTGTGTGTTTGATTGTGGGATAGTGTGGAGGTCGTTTAGAAGAATGATGCAGGTCTGATGTTAGTTGAAAACACTGATTTATCGAAAAATGAAAAAGTTCAATTTTTTTTCAGAATTCCTACAATTAAATCATTAAGGATATAGAGTTTCCCTTAATAAAATATGTTCCTTAAAGATATATTTTGAAATAAGGTCAGGTATCCGTACAATTTTTCAAAAAATTGAGTATTTTTGTGTAATTGCGTGAAACACTTGAGCACATAGATTGATTTAATTGATTTTTTTGCCAAAAAATATGGGAGAAAAAGTACGTACTGTTTTAGCACCTCTAGATTAAATTTTGAATTCAAAATAACGATCAACAATCATTATAAATCAAAATAAATTTGTTCGTCCTTTTGAACAACAATCTTGCTTTGAAATTCCATATTTCTATTTGAATGCCTTTTTTGTGTTCGTTTCCTAAACGTGGGCGGAGTTTCAGTTGGCCACCTGAAGTTTAAGAACGGTCACGGCGATTTCGCGCGCCAGTTCCTCGCAAACGGTCTGCCGCCAGGCAAGCCACCCGAGGCCCGACCTGTATGCAAAGCGAGTGGTGTCGAGTGAGATCTCATCCGTGCCGGGCGTTGCGATTGGCCCAATAAATATTTATGTCCGCGTAATAGATGTAGAGAGACCGGTGTGTGTGTCACAGGACGAAGGTCTGCACTATAGTCAAGACACAAGCAGATAAAAGAGGCAAACTCGTACATGATGCAGGGCAAAAGTTAATTGCATTAAGTTTATGTTTTGCAATATCTGAAAATATTTGTCAGGCGAAGAAACAAAGGACGTAACGTGACGTTGTTCCTAAAAATACCAACTGCACTGCGAAAGGCTCATTGCGTAATTTGGACTGATTTAAATCGTCAAAACCGACCATTCCCGCCTTTTTTACACTGTGGACATTGTTTTTACGCACTATCTTTTAGTCGTCTTTATACAGTACTAATGAAGAAAATGTTATAATTAATAACAAATTTTATGAAAACTATAAAGATAATAACAACAACAAAGCACATAATTTACATCCTCTTCTATGGTAGACACTATATAATTGTTGAGATAATGTGAAAGATGGAAACAAAACCTTGTCGGTAAATTTTAGAGTTCTGAATATTTGGAGGTGTATGTGTGTTTTTGTGTGTGGGGGAGGAAGCTTGAGGGTTCATCAAACAACAAACAAAATTAAAGAAAGGAGAATTGGTACATTTAACATGTATCTGGGAAAAATAAACCTCTATAATTATTTTTGCAGGGTAAGAGACAAATTGCGACGTACCGTACATTCCTAGATTACCTGTATTGTACATTGTATGATTGTCTTGATACATATATTGTCTTGTTATACATGGCTAATTCTGTATATATGTGTCTATTAATAATAATAATAATAATAATAATAATAATAATAATAATATACCTAAACATCTTTTTAGATTGAGGCGTCGTTGTATACAAAATTAATGCTACAATAATATTTCTATAATGTAATTATATTACATTACATTAATGTATATATACGTTCTCGCAGTTTTCAATTTTCAATTTTCAAAATTTCACGAAGTTCAGCGAAAATGTTTCTAGAACTGTTCTTTTAAGCACTTTCTTATACATGTATAAACGTCCACAAATATTTTAGCTACTTACAGAACGAAATTATATAGATGTACATGCAAACACAACAAACTAGACACGGTTGCGTCAGCATGTGTGGTGTAGTGGATGTGTTAAAACGTGTAAGGGGTGCGAATAGGAGAAGTAAGAGGAAAGAAAGATCGCGTCAGGTCCGTGGCCATTTGTTAGGGTACTGCTCGGGCATTCGCTTGGCGTTGATGGGAGAAACCACGGAAAATTACCGATCAGAGCAGCAGACCGCTACAGTTCTCCTCCAGACAGCGACAGAACTCAACGTAGCTATCTGGCTAGTGCCGAAATTGCTGCCACTGACGGGACTCGAACGCTACGACTTCCCCGGCAGAGGCACTGCAGTGACATCAGTTGAGCCCCGCGCCGCCTCTCCCGCCTTCAGAGAATAAAAGTGGTTAGCAGTCGTGGAGAGGGTCTCGCCCGCGCCTCCTGGTGCTGGCCGCGCCTCTCTCCCACGGAAAGCGGTGTGCGGCGGGGGGTGGGGAGAGCGAGGTGCGTTGCGTCAGGCGGAACAAATGGATAAATGCGGAGTTCGAGATCAAGAGGCTCAAATACATTTTTTTTTAACAAATTATTTGGTGGGAGGCAAAAAATGTATTATGTGTATGATGAAATGGGAAATACCCACTATGTTTATATCTCGAGAAAACGATTATATCCTATTTTCCGTCGTACAAAAATGTTATATGAAGTTCACCTGTGTGAAATTATTTGTTTCCACCTCGTGGTAATATACCGGCGTTACATAAATGAGAATTGTAATTTACTGGCACTAGATAAATTGATTTTTTTTTAAATAAGACATACGTCTCTTCACCTACTTGGGAGAACCTAAACTTCGTGAAATTGTCATTTCACTGCTTCTTCTCCAATTCAAATGTCGTTTTCCTCCTTCAATCTCTCTTTCTCTTTCTCCTTCTGTTTCTGACTCCATCTTGTCAATGTTTCTTTTTTTCCTCCTTGGATGACTTTCTACTACTCGTTTCCTTTCTGCATTTCCTGTCCTCAACATATTATTTCTAAATCTATCTTTCAATCATTAAAAATTTTGAGGCCATTTCCCTCCAATTATTTTGGGTCTCTTCTTTCCATGTTATTGATTACTCCTCCTCCAATTGAAACCTAGCAGAAAAATATTTTCTGTCAATAAGTTATATGCCCAGATAATATTGATTTTCTTATATACTTTTTTCATTATCTTCTCTCTTTTGTGGTAGCAGGAAAAAGTTGGTCAACCGACTTTGCGAAGACCGGGTAACACAATATTCAAGAGAAATTTCCTAACTAAGCATTGGCGATCCTATGTTATCTTGGCTGCAAACTTACCTTAAGGGCAGGAAACAAAGCCCCGGTTTGCGGGTTCTCTTAACTGATACATTCGTTATAAATCACAGTAATGTATATCTGTTAGCTAATATTGTCGAAATTTATTCGAAAACATGAAGAATGCTGATAAGCTACAACTTGTTCTTTTATCCTGATGGACTGGTGAGTGAACAATGGCTTGTCGCTGAATGCGGACAAATGCTACGTTATTAGCTAAAGAAGGACCCGTCAAAGTGTTCGATACACCTAGTCCATCGATGATCAACCACTGAAAGCTGTGAGACAACATTGTCCACCTCCGGAACACAGCTCTTGCTTAGACATCAATTTACACATTGATTTAACTGGGGTAAGGCTAAGACAATGTTTTGCTTCCTGATTTTTAGTGTATCCAACGTTCGTAGAATAGAAACCCACAAAGTGTTATTCTCCTCACTGAAGACATCCATTCTGGAATATGCCTTGGTTGTTCGGAATCCTCATACTAGTGAATCATTGGTGGCCCTGGCGAGAGTCCAGAACAGGCTTCTGCGACATTTAGTCTTCTGGAATAGCTCCGATGTCAAAAATGGATCATGATTATGATGACGTTCTCAATTTGAATAAGATACCGAAATTAACGGTCAGGAAATAATTTTATGATATGATTTTCCTCTAAGCCTAGATTACCGGAACCATCTAATACCCCGATATTTTATGGGAAGTCTCCTTTTGTGCTTCGCATCATAGAAACCTAAACTACGAGTAATTTCTACCACCGTAGAAACTGCAGAACTGATATGCTTCTCTAAGACGTCTTGAACAGACTGGCATGAGTTTGCAGTACGGCTTGAGTTCGTACTAGTTAATAAAATTTGTACTATCATTGTCTTTCACTTAATTATTCAGTATAGTGCTATCTAAGTCTGCCCAGCATTTTAAACTACTATTTTCTTAAACACATATTTGTAAGTTTCCATCCTTTTGGATCATTTGAAAATTATACATAATTCATAATTAAAATTTGAAAAATACATGTTAATTTTTATATACATAAAATCCTTGAATTTATATACATTTATATTCATACTCCACTTATATGTATTATTACAAATAATTGAAAATTTCATGCAAGAGTAAACAACATTCTTCGCGGCAAATTAAGGCAAAACTATTGGTGTCTGGGGTTTTCATGTGTTAATTTAATTGCACATGAACATCCTATCATAATGTTCATTCCGCTGCCATTATAATTTCATTTTCGTTTCAATAGGTCAGAGAAAATAACACAATGTGGCGAATTAACAAAAACGTATGAAATGACATTAAATAACATCAAGTGCCCATTTGATTAAAAAAATTGAAGGTAACGTACAGTTTAAATAAGTAAAAATAATCTTAAAAGCTGAATTTAAAAAGCATTAAGTTTGTTCTAAGAGACTGTGGTTTCGTGAATTGTGTAATTAATTTGGAAAAGCAAATGTGAAATATTATTATATAAACTGAGCTCTTCTGGGATGCTAGATAAAAGCCATTGAGTCACGCAGCCATGTTATATGAATCTAATAGTCGCTTGTAAAACTATGCCTTTCTGAGAGTTATCAATTGCATTTTCCACTAAAAGCTTAGATAACACACGCTAACAGACTTTTCATGTTTCTTCTTTCGGTGCTAGACAAATGATGCTGTAAGGTTTATGACCAACAATATGAGAATGCATAAACATACAAGTAGCGAACTATAGCACCGCATCCTGCGAAAGTAAATTTTCCCTCAGAAGACAATTTTCTATTATCATCGTCTCCATCTACATATCTAATATTAGGCTTTCGTATAAACTCTTACAGTGTTATTAATGTTCAACTAAATGTAAATGAATTATTGTTGGTGATTAACATATAATGCATTCTTTCTCATTTAAAATCCAGTAGAAAATCCAAAAACACATTCATAAGAATAAAAAATAGACTTGATAAATGCCTATTGTTTTCATCCAACCCTTCTTCTGTGGTACGTATTTATCGAGCACTGAAAAGAAGGAAGAAAAAATAATTCTCAAACATAATAATAGGAATAATAATAATTATTATTATTATTACTATAATTATTGTTATTATTATCTATTTTTAAATAAGAAACCCACCAAGCTTGTTTCAAGGATTATTTCCCATATACCAGGCAGCAGTAGACTGAATAAAGCTATTTTATATTAACATGGTAAATGTGTCAATGGGTGATATTCGGTTGAGGATTACTTGAATCACGAACATTTTGTAAACACAACATCAATTTGTAAAATGTTAAATATTATAAAGATATCGAGAACAGAAGACTTCAATAAAAGAATAATAATAATAATAATAATAATAATAATAATGATAATAATAATAATAATATTAATAATAATAATTTTTATTATAACAATGGGAAAATATATGGATATTTATGGCAAGGATGACCGATTGCATTAAATCGTTTTGAATAAATGAAGTTCCTTTTAATCCCTTTAAAGTATTTCTCTCCAAAATATTGTCAAATTCCTTATTCCTTCCTTTCATGGCAAGAAAACCTAATACCTCTAAACTCGTTTTTATTGACAGAAACTTTTCCCTTATCAATTCTCTAAAAACATCTAATTTTCTCAAACGATACACCACGTCGATCAGACGGCCTAAACAACTTTTTCCAAAACGCGCAACATTATTATATTTTTTCACCTTGCGGAAATAAATACTTTTGGAAATAACTGTAATTCAGTTTCTCCCAAGCACACGCTAGAAAATGCACTGTCATTTTGACTATCCAATTTGCTTGTTGTATGTTTTGAAGTTTTTAGTTCTATTGTTTAATGGTATGGACGTTTTTACACATGATTCTTCTTCACTGAACAACAGAAAATGAAATTGCTGCAATTGGCTGAACGTGTGATGACGCAATCATTTGTTCCGTAAAATGCTAACACGTCATCGTTTGTGTCGTAGATTGCCCCATTATGAACGATTTCTTGCGAGAGAAAAGGTCGTTTATAACGCTAATATACAAAAAATCTGTTTTCAAAGACAAATCAGCTATAGATTTCAGTTAAGGCCGTTGGGGCCTTGCGAGCGCTAGTGCCCTTCTCGAAGCAGTTATACGTTATGGATGCGACGTCGACAACAAAACATCGACGTTGCCACACATATATGTTAATAATGCATCAAACGAAAACCATGGATGTTTTAAATCGATGTTATAAAGCTTGTTTTGAAATCTCTCACATTAACCAAATTTAATTCGACAGCGTCCCTGTACTTTCATTTATAATTAAAATTGAACTCAAAATAAGGTTATAAAACTCTCCATGTGCAAAATTCCATAAAAGACGAAAGATATACTAGGTTATCAGGATCATCTCGCATGAGAGGTAGTGTGTTCGATGAAGGTAGTACAACATGGTTGGAACACATATGCTGTGGTTCCACCAATTATTATTTTATATTTTAAGTTTTACAAAATTTTGAATAGAAAAAAAATTCATCCATGAACAAAACATCGAGCATTAAACATCGATGTTCAAAAACATCGGCTTCCATATATCGATGTATGAAACAACTATGTTTTCATAGAAACATCGATGTTTTGCAAACATCAACATGGACGTCGCACCCCTCCTGTGCCGCGTTCGCGTGAGAGGCTGGGAGGCGCCGCGTGCGAGCGGCGCGAAAGGCGCGCGTTGCCTTTTAAGGACGCGGGGAGCGCCACGGGCAACGGGCTAAGTGGCGGCGCGAAATATGTCCTCGACGCTGTAGCATCCGGCCGGGCGATCGGTTGGGAAATGCTTTCATCGTGGCGAGATAACACGTGTTACAGCAACAAAGATTCTTTCTTATCAGTCCTCGCCATTTATCTCTACAAAATATCACTAGGCTTTATGCGTGAATGCCATAATGTGCAAAGAAACTCATTTGTACGGAATAATGGCACGAGCAATTAACAAATTTATATAGTAAGTGCATGCATTAAAGTTAATTTATTCATTGTCGAAGGAAAAGAGTAACTTTCAACATTTGTGGGACGAAACCTGCTGAACCACTGTAGCATTCTCTATAAATAATATAAACAATTAAATAATATACCAATTCACAATTACTATTTAAGCAAAATCTCCAGCTATGAGCCTCATATAAATAATATGCCGAAAAATATGAAGCCTTAGGATGCAAGGCGAGTGTGAAAGTACATTTCCTTCATCTTAGAATGCTTTCCAAGAAACTTGGGAGCAGTGTGTGAATAACAGAGTGAGATATTTTAAGAACATTGAAAAGCGGTACTGAATTAAAATATTTTACCGGACTTTCGGGTTTAGATTTTATCAATGCTTGGGATAAATATGACGTTGATGCAAAACGCAATTTTGGGGAATAAATGTAAACAAATTGTAGTTTTACAATTATTTTGGTACAGATATATTGAAAATAGTATGCCAGCAGAATCTCTTCGTTAAGGCCTGGAACATTCCTTTTCGTTCGCCAACCACAAAATAAATCATAAGTGGTTACAGATACTTCGCACGAAAATATCTTCTGATTCTTCGAAATTTTCGAAATTTTTTTTCAATCAGCTTGCATCAGCAGAAAAGGCATTCAACTGTTTGATCACAAACAAAGCATCTAGTACCATCAATCCTTTCTACAGAAAATCGAGAGTAATGGCAATTCTTAACTCATGAATTGCAAGAACTATTTGAACGTGGAAGGTACTGAACATATTGCGGATAAATATTAGAAGAAGCTGAAAAAGTCATGAAAACATTACTTCCCTCGAAAAGTAAAGACAGGTATGAGGGACATGTATACTATAAATGTTGATATGTAGAAATAAACTAGTCGATTGGAACCGATTGGAAATATCTTTCCTACGTTTGTATTATAGTATCTTAATTAAACTATTTTGCTCCTTTTCTGAATTCTGATTGGTGGACGTGAAGTTTTAATTGTACCATGGAATTTTAATTGCACGCGTGCTATTAACAAAGGGACAATGAACGATTTTTCTCGAACTTTTCTTATCTCTCAATGAAAGAAAAATCGATAAAAAAGTTGCATAAAGAACTTGTTTCACTTCATTATCATACAGGTAGTCCCCAGACAAATAATTTTATTCTCCATTACATATTTAACCATAACATATTTTGTTCAAGTTGTAGTATCAAGCTTTCGTCCAATTTAAACCCTATTCGTTTAGCGCCTTATTCATTTAAAACTACACGCGAGTGTTGGTCAATCTTGGTGTCAATCATTATCACTTTTCGTCCAGTTGATATCAACTTTCTCACCCCATCTAATTGTTTTTTCTACTTTCTTGATTTTATCCATATTACGCCATTTTATTTCATAAATACATTTTCGTTAATATTTAGTTATTTACGAGCAATTCGGTGATAAAAATCTTTAAATCGGCGTTTGCCAACTGGAAAAAAATTGTGCGAGAGCCGCCTTCCCCTTCGTGAGCAGGCGCTCAGAGAAGCAGTGCGAGCGAAAGGGGGAGGGGGAGGGGCAGACGGCGGTCGCCGATGACGAAAACCTCAGCAGTGGGCCATTGCCGGTGTTTCAGGTAACATGAGTGGGAAACCAAGTACATCAGTTAATTTTCTTTCGGTTTGGGAAGATAGGTTTCATTTTTTAGGTACTGGAATAATAGCGAAGTGTTAAGTATGTTCGAAAGAACTGCAGTATGTTAAAACGTCCAACCTACAGATGCATTGCGTAGCTTTGTGACCCCTAGGAACTTACGAGATAAAAATAAATTCTAAGAATTGACACAGATCACAATCATGGGATACGTAAAGGCATTTTCAGATTGAAGATTATGAAAAAGATCCTCAAAATCACGAGGAATTACAAGATTCTCAAGCAAAATTGTACATAAAAATAATCGCCAAATCCAAATTCTCCCACGTGACCCCTACCAGGTACCTATTTTGTTAACATCAATTATTGTTTCAGAACGAACTAATTCGTAATACGATATATCATTGTACAATACATTATTGTACTAAAAAGTTAAAACTATTTTTTCCAAAAACATTATCTAAGAGGAAAATGGAAGTAGAATTACAATATTGATTATGATAAAGAGAAGGATATTGCTTTGACTTTTGAAATAATGCATATTCTATTATATAATATTTCATATTGTTATTAAATTATAAACATTATAGATTATCGAACATTCTATAAATAATAATTACCATTTAAAAACGTAATTATCGATTTTCCAAGCAAACCTCTCCCCCTCCCGACTTCCGAACCATCATTAAAACACTGCGCCCGCCGCCGCGTCCTTTACTCCGCGGCTCAGTTCGGAGCAGTAGAGCGGATTTCTGTGATATCACAAAGCATTGACTTGTCAGGCATTGTTTTAGATAATTGTGCATGTTTTATCAGTTCAACGCAGGTAGTGGCGAGCGTAAAGGTTGAAGCACACCATTGATTGAGAGGTGCGAGTTTCGATTCCGGCGAGGTGCCAGAAACTTACTAAAAGCGGGTTCGTGGCGCCTCCCGCAATCGAATTCGTAGACGGGCTGCTCCAATCAGTGGAACCTTACCTGATTACTTCCAGGCGAATGGCGAGGCAGCATCCTGTAGAACGGGTGACGGCGCGCGCGAAATCCTTTCTTCCCATTCGCTTCCCATCATCTCCGTCGCGTCACCCGGGCTGCGAGGTCGCGGCGAGGCATTGCCAACTGCGCTCCACCAGGAGACTGACGCTAGGCAAAAGAAGCAAAGGAAATAACATTTGAACTCTGTTACTACTTTAAGTGGCGTTGAATGAGAACAGACATCATATGACGCATTCCTTACAGTTTAATCCTCGGATTCATTTACTCTCATCAGAACTAATTACATTTTAAATAACATTTTCAGTTCTAAAATGTTTTCAAGTTTTTTTTTAGACACATCAACAGCGTGGTTATTAACTGTTACAATTATAATAAAACAATGGAAAAATATAACAGTAAAATTTCCAAACATCGTACTATAGTAACAATAGTTCAACACAAGAGTTGCAATACACATGTGTCCGTTGGAATTAAATGTCCAGGAATATAGTAATGGCTATACAAAATTTAATTATTTTTTCTTGGTCTTCCTTAGAATGGAATATTGATTCGTGATTATATCCAGTAAATTCTCTTTAGCTCTTATATGTCGGACATACTTTGAAAATGTGATCAAGATTTAGAGGTGTATTGCATTTTCACCTGTATTCTTTCTAAAAGTACTCTTTCTGCGAAGTTTTGCAAAACAAACGATTAGATTTGCTTACTATTCATTTCGTCAAATATTTCCCTCCGAGATGTCTTCTTCGTTGTATAGATACTGTCATATTTCTTATATCAGGTGTTCCTAACGGTGTCGGTATAGACCCCCTAGGGGTTGATAAAATTTTGAAAGGGGTCAATGATGATCAAGGGGTTGATTAGGGGTCAATAGCCGAATAAGAACCGGCATCTTATGGATATAAATAAGATCACATTAATTACAACAAAATATTAACTAACTTAATTAACTGTTCAGAGACATAAAGCAACAAAATGTATGATAATATATTACAAATTTACTCTTCTTCTTTCGTATTCGTCTCTCGTTCTCAGGAATTAAGAAATTAGGATGTTTGAAAAATTCAAGAAACAATAACTCTGCGTCGATGACAATACTCCATCGTGCAAGAAACTACTCTCCGCAATGGGTACTGGCAGAATGTTATGGCCAGTTCTTAAAAAACCCAACACTTTGTAACCATTGCATTTCAATGAAGATTAGAAACTTGATAGCGGAAACTTCTTTGATAAATTAATAATGCAGATATTTACATGAATATTGAAGTACGAAATTGTTATCTTTAAGGCATGTTTGTGCAATTTTTTGTGTCATGATTTATGAATGATGTATGTTGTAGAGAAAACGGGGTGGGGGTCGATGAAGCAAACATTATTTTAAAAGGGTGGATGAAAGATAAAGGTTGAATATCCCTGTTATACATGCTCACAAGAGAGGTAAATATTCGTAATACTGACGACACATTTATATGTGCCTCCCATCTAAATGTATTTAATCAACATAAACCAAATTTTAATGAATTTACTCTCTTAATGTCATTGATTAGTTAATTAAATTTCACATGAAAATTAAATCTCAATTCATTGCACGCCAATAAAACACTAAAGGAAAAATATCTGCATGACCAATAAAAGGAAATGTGACATCACAAGCCGGATTCGTGACTTAAGAGAGAAATAAAGTATACAGCAATAAAGCTGGGACAATTCAATGATAGCAACTTCCCATTAGCTTTTTATTAATGCTCTTCACTGACTGTACCTGCTATTCGGGATTCCCAGTCTGCTATTAAGTACAGCAGAGGCAAGTTGTTCTACGCCTTCTAACTCCCCTCTAGAAAAACATCCTCCCGTCTAGAATAGAAAGGGAGTTGGCGATGAAGGCGAGGCTCTTGTGAAAGCAAATGCAAGGAACTATATACTTTACGTTGCTCGCCACTACTAGATCATGCGGCAGCTTCGAGTACCACCCATCGTGCGTTAGTATGAGGTCATAGACGAGCACCATCCACGCTCGCATTTGCATCTGTGGATGGCTTTGCATCCGTGCGGACTTACGACTCGTTCTAGAGGCGAGGTTCTACGAAAGCGAAGATTAGTGTACAATTCTTTTAGCAAGCGATAAGAAGAACGGAAGATGGTGCGACCGAAAAGTGCTTATCTTTTGTTTACATATTATCCTTTCTTCGTTGACGAATTGTAGATTAACGTTTCTTACATCTTTCTGTTTGTTCAAGATTTAATTGATATATTCTTTTATTAATGAGCGAAGATACCAAATTACTTTTTTGACATACGAAAACTAACATTCAACAAATGAAGCCTTGAAATAACGAAGGATATAAGTGTCATTTCTTTTAAATTTACGATTTTACCAGAATAATGATTAATGAATCAAACTCTATAACATAAATAAGAACCAAAGATCAGTCGCATTTCTTGATAGTGATACGGGGTGAATTATAAATGGCAGGAGAATGTTCCAATAGGTTTTACGTAAAAATACACTCCTTTTCCTCGAAAGTATGAAAATGGCACTTACATCCTTATTCATTTCAAGTCTCCAAATGTATTGACAAGTGGATAAGGCAATTGGTTTTTAACAAGTATAGTTAAGTTCTTTACATCTTATAATGTAAAGCATTTCCTAATTGCTATTTAAACATTATTTCTAAAATAAAAAAGTGCAATTTCTGTAAATACATTCTTTGTGAATCACTTTGTCTTCTTGCAAAAAAGACTTCAAAATCCTACACATAGTTGTAAGTCAATAGTTGCATAGCCCATATGTCTGTAAATGGCGGATGCAAGACTATTTTAATGAAATAGTTTAGATCAAAGTATGAGCATATTTGCCAGAAATTGAACAAATTGAGTAAAGAAAACAATGTCAAAAGATGAAATTTTATGTAAATCCACTCTCTAGAAATTAAAACTGAAAAGTTAACTTATTAATTGCGGCAATACCAACATTTTTGTCTGTTTATTACAATTAGTCTTCTTTAAAAGTTGAGAAAAATGGCACAAGTTAAAATAAGAATATAATAAATATGTTTAGTATTACATGCGCATATATTAATACGAAAAACAAATAGCATGGGAAATACAGTTGCAGGTGGATCATCAAGCTTCCCACTAACTTTAAAATTCAGGTAATGAAAAAATATCGTAGAAAAAATGAGTAAAACAATCACTTATATCTCAAAATTCCATATCCAAATTATACGTATCACTTTCTTGTTGATGTACTGATGCATTAAATTCACTAATTGGGAAGTGGATGTGAAAGTGGTCTAGAGAAAAGGAAGACAATATAACTAGAAATAAATGCCTGTCAGATGTAATAACCAGACATAGAAGTTACGCATAACAGTCCTTAAGCAAAAGATAGTGAGTAGTACCATTTATACGATCTATTTCAAATTGAAGATTTATGACCAATTACTTGAAAGGCTGGGCAAGTTGCCACATGAAAGAGAGTTCAGTTGCTGACAGAAGATATAGTAGGAGTTTCAGAAAATAGTTCGGTTTGTAAGAAAGGAGAATTCATTCCAAATATGTATGTAAAAGGTAAATATTTATGCTTAGCATAGGTGACAGAACACGTCGTTTCTAAAACATCCAAAAATCAATTTAAAATACCGAGACATTGGTCTATAGAATAGGGATCTTTCTAGACTTGCTGCTAAGAAACTTGCAGCTATGGGTCGTAATCAACAAAATATAAAAAAATACACTTAAACCACAAAATAAGCAAACTGCATTCACCGCCAATATTTAATTTTAATTTCTGATCTCTTTTTAAAGAATACAAATTTTCAACACACTATTTAACACCTAAAATGGTATTAAAATGGAAAACTATTTATATTCTACATAAACAAGAAACAATTGAATATATTTTTATATGTAAATAAATCAAGGTAGTTGTATGAAATAAACAAATTCCAGGTATTTATCTATTTTAATGAAACACTTTTAAATTCAGCATCGTTCAAACATCACACAATATTATCTAATTTAATATTAAATATTTAATAGTTTTACTTGACATACATTTAAACTTTTTAAAAAGTAAACAAAATAATGGCAATGTTAAAATAATTTTATATTTAAAACATTTTATATATAATTTATATTTAATAATAGGAAATTTGATGTCGTAATAATCGTTTTATCTAGCACGGGATTGTGAAAATTTTGGAAGTAATTGGGAGAGACTGTTGGATTTCTGATTACACTGGTCTGTGATGGTTTCATTGCCGCCATCTTGCATTGCTTTTTAGAATTACTTTTGCATCCTGAATTGATCCTTTTGCATCCGTCCTTTTCCATCCTGATCCTTTTGCATCCGACGTTATTTCCCCCCATTACGTCACGTTATTATCACTTTCACGCACTAATGCACTTCTTACGTGGTCGCAGGGGGAGTTGCTTTAATTACGATTTCAAAATTAATTTATTAGATCAATGTCCTTAGCCATCTGACGAACCTGTAGAGCCGGTAACACGATACAATGCAACAAGTTTTGCTGAATGGCGACATTTTGTTGTGGTTTGTCCGCTAGTGAGAGTTGTATTTCGCTTGCTAGTGAAAAGAGATTTTTTTATCTTCTATAGTGAGTTCTATAGTGTGTGACTTACGGTGTTTAACACACATTTCAATAAACAACATTGTCTTTTTATTGAAATTATATCAACATGCCATGTCTTTGCTGCAAGAACAGTTCAGATACATTGTTATGTGTATGGAAGTTTCAAGCCTATAGGATAGCAACGCAAAATTACAGAGTTCGTGAGAATATACTAAGTCTAGTTCAGCATCAAACTGGGAGACCAATACAACCCCACCAAATAGGGCTTGTAGAATACGTATAAAGCAGTTACGACAGTGGGTGAACGGAGAGAGAACAACGTTGCCATTCGGAATTCAAATTGTGTGACGACAACCAACACAGAGTACCGACTGCATTTCTATTCAGTGAAAGTGAAAGAATTTAATAGCAGGAACAAAAGTATGACTGTGCCTCCAAGCAATGTTATCTTAAACTATGATTACCACAGTTTGACCCTACACAATAGACACTTTTTATCGATGTCTCCAAGTGTAGTTTGAAGTATGTGAAGTGCGTCACAATGAAAACAAACTTTCATCCAGTTCCATTGCTCATTCTGTTATTTTGCGAGCAACACAAGGAGAGATTGAGATTATGTCGTGTAAAATGAAGTATCAAGAACACAAGTTGAAAGTCTGAGGTAATTTTAGTCATAGGTTACACTCTGTTAGGTAGGTGTCTAAGTGGGACAGTCGAGTAAGGTTACACCACTGGGCTCGAAGAAAATGGCCTCGTAGACAGTCGATTGTATGCTCGATAAACATAAACCAAAATATTATTGTTGACACGTTCGACATACTGTTACCATCGCTTCATATGAAAATTGGGCTTATGAAGCAATTCGTTAATGCTCCAAACAATGACAGTATTTGTGACATCGATTACCCGACACCAGTAATGCCAAAATCGTCGAAAGTTTATTCACATGTCCAGATATCAGGAAAACTTATATCTGATGTTCATCTGATTGAGATGTTATGTACGCTGCAGAACAATCTGCATGGAAATCATTCCGGGATATAATCAAAAACTATTTAGGCAGGAGAACGAATTCAGACTACAAAAAAAGGTAGATAGAATACTTGTTTCTTTCCAAGATTTAGGTTGCAAAATGAGCTCAAAAGTGCACAATGTAGCATTCACATCTAAACTATTTCCCTGAGAATCGAGTAATGCTGTGCGAAAAGCAAGGCAACAGATTCCATTAGGATCTAAATGAATTTGAACGCAGATATCAAGAGAAATGGAACAGAGGCATGCTTACAAATTACTGTTGGTTACTAAATGGAGAAGATACTTCATCTCACACGCGTAGAGCAAGGCAAAGCAGTTTCGTAAACTAAGTTAATACGTTATAATATTGAAACCGAGGTATTAGCATTCTCAATACATTATGATGCATTTGGTCCATTTGGATGTGTTTTTCTTCGAATCTATATAAGTGTGTATCTGTACTGTGTAGGGCAAAAACAAGATTTTACACAATTGCTTAACCTCATCTATAACTAGAGAAATTACCGGGAGAAGTGGACCAGGGCATCAACTGATGCCACTGCAATGCCTCTGACTGGGAGGTCCTATGGTTTGAGTCCCGACGGTGGAAGGATTTTCTGCACTAGCCAGACAGCTAGGTTGAGTTCTGTCGCTACTTCGAGAAGAATTCTAGCGGCCAACTGCTCTGATCGGTAGTTTTCCGTAGTTTCTCCGATCAACACCATGCGAATGCCAGAGCAGTACCCTACAAATGGGCCACGATCCGCGCGCGATCTTTCCTTCTTCTACTTCTTGGTATTATCCTCATCCCTTACACTTACATGCAGTACCCCACATACCGGTAGACGGGTCGGGAGCTTAGAGCTTGTCCCGGTTGGGGCGGTTCCCCGCTGGTGGGATATACCCGGTTGGAGAAAACCTTGCTAGCCGACGTTAGGTCAGCGCCGGATCTCACTAGCCAGCGGAGCAAGATCATCGTCACCTCCCGAAAAAAAATCACGTACTTCACTTACAGGACTAATAACCTAAGCCGTTGATACGCCCGGAATCACTAGTAATCAATCGATCAATCACAATAGAAATGAAAGAGTAAAATGGAGTCAACCCGCATGATGAACAGCGAGAGCGAAAGAGTTCGTTGCTGTCCGCGCATCGGAGTCTCCGTCGGGGTCGGCCATCTTGGTGGCGGCGCGGCGCGGGCGCCGTGGCTTCCGCCGGGCGGCGCCTGCGGGCAGACACGCCGCCTCGCGCCTCACGCGCTAATGGCCGTGTTTACAGCCGCCGCCGCCCCGCCGCCCCGCCGCGGGCACACGCGCCGGCTCCCCCTCCCCCCGCACGCACGCTCGCAGCGCCTGGCGACCAGTGGCCGCGCAGGCGCCTGCCTTCGGACCCGGCAATGGCGTAACGTTCGAGCCCGCAAGGCGCCAGGCAAAAGAGGGCCTGCGTTTAGGCTGAAGGTTGGGATAGGAAGAAATAGTTATCACTTTCTCTGATACTTGGCGATGGTTGAGAAATAAAAGATTATAAATACCATTTTTCACAACGGTTTTTTCCCGCGTCGGTAGCTATTGTAATCGTGTTTCTAAATCAATGAAGATTAACAATTCATTCAGGTTTTATAACAGTGTTATTTTCATGAAATTAAATAATAAACGCAGATGTTTCTACTTTGATTATTAATCATAGACATACGCAAAATTCGAATAACATGATGGCTATTTTTAATGCTTACGGTACTAACACTACTCGTGTTTGCTGTCTGTACACTTTTATAAAGGGAGCTCGGATAAATGTTTGGCGGGCGGGCCCGCTCTCATTTCGTCACGCTGCTGGGGCCCAGCCAATGCCAGCGCACACGCCCAACACACAGCGGAACAGTTGCTCTACAAACGCCGCTAGCGGTTTGTCCGAGCCAACGTCTCGCCGGCCGGCTCTTTTGCTCTTCTGTAGCACAAGATTGTTCGTTACATTTTACCTTCTGAATTACGTAGAATTGAAAGATAGTGGCGAGTACGCGATTGGTTATGTATAAGTGTTTTTTTGGAACGTTCGAACCCAATTTTACTCTAATAATTTTAGGGAGGAAATAACTGGCCAATTTTCTTTTTTACTTTACATACAACACTTGGTTGAATACAATGTGCAAGTTTTAATCGTTCAGATGCACTTGAATGGGTTGTGGTGCATGGGCGCGGTCAGTGGATTGGCGTAGTAGGCGTGGGGCTCCAGAGAACGAGAAGGGCGACTGCAGTGATCGAGGAGAGAAGTATACGGAGCAGTGAGGGTAATGGGATTCTTGGTGATTGCTCAGGGCTCCCCTCGTATCTTCTCTTAGATCAATACCTTCAAGATCAGTAGTGGATTTTTAACCAAGACGGAGATGTTGTTTACGCTAACTCGCCAACTATTCCAAAGTCAATAAGTCATTACCATCTATGAACACTTTTCTTTAAGATATACATTTCTTCCTGCGCAGCCTACATGTTTTTCAGACACATGGAATATTTAAAGCATTTGAAATTCACTGCACTGTAGAAAAATCCGCACTGTATTGACTATTTTTTCGTTTTTAGGTTCAACAGTTCTTTTTGTTTTTTTCATGTATGATGAAAATAGTAAACTGTAGAATGATAACTAATTTATCTTATTTAAAAGTAGCATTTGTTTTTGGAAATCGTTATTGTATACGTAAATATCCATCTCCTGTTCTTTCTAAACTAACAACTTTTCGCAAGTCGATAGAGACCCCATCACGGCCACCTGCGAACAACTGTGCCGGGCAGGGAGTTTTGGCGGCGCGCCCGCGGGTGAGAGGTGAAGTGTCACTCACGGTACGTCAGCGGCTGCGAGCTCGCGTTGGCAGCTGACGTAAGCTCCGCAGAATCTGCTTACATTATTCTACACAGACGGGCACCGGCCACGATCAAGTTCCCCTTACCCCAATAAAATTAAGTCGTGGGGCGAATTGCTAAACTACGACCAGAGAGAGCAAGGTTAACTGCAGATGGCAATGGAAAACAATGTATAAGAAACTTAATCCCTTGCAGACTATTACATCTATCGAAACAAGTGAATATGCATTCAAGGCTGTACGTAACCTCTACAATGAAATATGTATTTTGAAATCTAGGTGCGTTTTGTTTCATGTTGCTTTGGCGTTTTTAAATTATAGAACACTAGAAAAATATTTATAAACAGCAATTTGTAGATAATCATCGAGGTTCACATCTATGATTACTAAAGACATCTGAATCTGTGACGTTTCTTATGTATAAGAATAAAACGGACGTGTTTAACATCCTGTTATCTGTGACTTTTCTTCGTAAAAATAGTTGATTACCCTAGATATTAGTTCCATACTTAAAATTATAACTTCAATTTTGTGCTGCTAAGAATTCTTTAACTAGGAGCCTCTAAGAAAGTGTAGACGTGCCAAGCACAATTTTTGTTTTTTGTTTTCGAGTTACTCAACAAAGCAAATCATAATCTTTTGTAGAATTTAGAAATAGACCTTCCAATTCAAAGATAATAACACATTTGTAATTTACAAGGAAATGAACGTTTGTTCACATTTTCATAATAGTTCGATCTAGGAGGAACTGCAGCCGTAAACATTCATGACAGAAAAAGTTAACACATATTTTTATTTTTATGTAAGCCCACGCTCAAAATCATTGTTCACGCAAACGCGTTCAAATCTGAAGTATATTTTCAGCTTCCGAGCATTTGAAGACCTATAGCAGATAGGATGGATTATACAAGAACTCCACGAAGTGGTATCAAGTCTCGGACCATAAGTCATGAAAACCAAGTCTTAACAAGCAACATATTTCTCTAAATTGGAACTTCTACTGCATTCATTCCTGGATCATCTTAACGTTACGAATATTTATTTATATATTCATTTAAATTACTTTTTTCTAATGAAATTTTGATTTTACACGGACCATAATAGCTTAAATTATTTTTGTGTCTTGAACTATGCAAGATGTCTAACAGGAAAATCAAGATAATTTCGAGAAATACGACCAGTTTGGTGTCTATTTGAGAAGCTGATCACCCTGATGAACTCTCTAACATGATACACATCATCTCCAAAGCAACACAACAAAACTGGGCAAATACTAAAAATATGAGCAAAATACAATTTAAAACAGAAAGTTACCATACAAGTTTATATACAAATTGGAAACATTTTAGTGCACATTTTCGAAGTTTGTAGCGCGTAAATGCGTACATATTTAATGAAAAATTAGGCAAATAGCATAGTGTTGTGCTTCCGACGTTTTAAACAGTTTTAAAAATATTTTCATATGTTTAGAATATCTACTACGCTAGTTCGTAATAAAAATACACTTTCAACAAACTGTACGTGCAGAATCCGTTAATAGTTAAAATTAAATAATTAAACTAGTGGTACAACATAATGGCGCAGACTTTCTAGTTAGTTTTCTAATTTCCTTGGTCTGGGCTAGCTTTTCGGTCTTGCCCCATTCTTTTGCAACTGACATCTATCGCCACCCAAAATACTTTTTATTAATTTCTCATTTTTTCGGTTTCCTAATAGTATATTTGAAATATTACTTTTAGAATATTAAAGAAAAGTAAAACCTCGTCCTCATCTTTCACCCTAATGTCAGTGAAAAGAAACAATGACATTTCATTAAAATCCGCCCCGTAGTTATTGCCATCTCGTGCATCAGGGAGTGCTATGACTGTTTCAGGCGGTGATCGCCGTGGCCATGGCGGGCGCCGTGGTGGGGCTGGTGCCTGCGCCAGCGCCCGCGCCCGCGCCCGCACCGCCTCTCCTCCTGCTGCTGCCGCTGGCGGCGCTGGTGGCACAGCTGGTGGCGCCGCCCCAGCCCGCCGCCGCCATCCGGTGGCTGTGAGTAGCCCTTTTGCCCTATCTACGCCCTGGCTAATACTCTTATTACACAAAGTTTTCTATTAAATGTCAGTGAATCGGGCAGAAAATCATTCCAGATGTTCTTGCGGAATCATTCATTAGTGACAGTTGATCGCCGAAGTCAACGAATATCAAACAGAAAAAAATGTCAGTCAAGAGGTTGAATAACATAAACCTCTTTTGTGCTCTGAGCTATCTTGTCTGTTTGGCCCTTCCTTCTTCCCGGCTGCCAGCATTTAAAGATTTTTTTCTTATTTTCTCAATTTTCGATCCCCTAATAGTAGAATTGAAATATGACTTCATGAATATTAAGAAAGAACAAAACTAGGTTTTATAGAGGTCATTTTTACAAACAACTTTCGAGTTTTCGACAAACTTCGCAAAAGATAATTTAAAATACTTGTATTCGTTCAATACTGTGTAAAGATAACTATCATGTAAATATTAAATCATGAGAGATATTTCAAAATTGTCAGTTGCCTCATTACAATACAAAATATTCTGATGAGACAGAACGGCCAGAATAATCCATTCATCTGAGACGTGCAAATAATGCCGAGTCTGTTATAGATTGTCTGTTATAGATAGTTTTGCACAAGCAAAAAGAGAAGTTTCTGTTAAATTCTATTTAATATATTCGAAAATAAGCATGGTTTAGCTAGGTGAGTACATGTTATTGCATTCATTTTATGTACCAGAACACAAGCCACATTCTTCCACTTTAGCTCAAAAATATTCCTTTTTTTTTTTTTTTTTTTTTTTTTTTTTTTTTTTTTTTTTTTTTTTTTGTATACCAGCATTAGAAACGATCTTTCCTGTAGGAAGAAATTGTTCTTAATCGCCCATTTCACGGCACAAATGATGATGTATTATATTTTACGGCACGAAAGATTGCGTCATCACACATTCAGCCAATCGCGGCGAGAGAATCGCGGGGAGGTAGCGGCGAACGGAACAGCTGACCACCCTTTTCTCGCACAGATGCCCAATAACCAACACATCACAATGAAGTTGTTTCGCAAAATTAAGTTTGATTCTCTTATAAACTTATAATGATGTTATAAAAAAATAGCGTATGCAACTCGTATCTAATGTTACTTTACTGCATTAGTACAGATTTAAAAACTCACTCCTAACGTCGCTCGTTTTCAAACCATGTACTCGTGCAATAAAGCTTAACATTATAAACTAATTGCATAAACTACTAGTACGAAGTCACTTTGTCCGCGACTATTTTATTGCGGCGGCGGTCGAGCGATCCCTTTGTGGCGGCTGCCGATCGCCACTTCCCTGTTCGCGCGTCGTAAAGCCCTTTCGTGCGCGGAGCCCACAGCCCACAGCCCAGAGCCCGCGGTGCTTTATTGCGTGAGGCCTCGCGTCGGGGGTTCCGACCCGCAGCGCGAGATTTGTTACTCTTATCACTCGGGAGGCTTCTTTCCTCGCGTTGGAGGAATGGGGCGAGGAAGTCTGCAAGCGCCGGAGGGTTCTCTAATAAAAAGGATCATTTCACTAATTCGTTATGTAAGTTGAAACCTGTCCTCCTGCCCCTCCTACCCTCTCCCTACTGCTCTGTTCCACTCTCCCTCTCCATCCTTCCCCCTCGCCTTGATATCAAGGAAGTCTTAATTTTAAATCTTGATAAACATTTTGACCATTGTAGAATCACGACCATTGAAGAATAAAAAATTAAAATCGGTTCACGGGATTGGTCAATGTGGTAAGAGAAACAACTAGTCCCGCCAACGTTTAGAAATATTTAATTTCTTCGTCATGGCTAAAGTATAAACAAAGAACAGTGCATGAGTACAACAAACATTACAATAAATTGATTGTTAAATAATTTACATAACTATAACCAAAACATTAAAAAAATAAAATTATATCCTTTATCCTAGTTTATATTTTTTTAAATGTTTAGGTATGTTGTCCTCGTGCATTGTTAATTGTTTATACTTTAGCCTTGATAAAGAAATTAAATATTTAGACTTTAAATATAAGAGACTGCACAATAACCTACAATCAATAAACTGAATTAAGAAAGATTGGCAATTCAAAGTTAGGACCAGATGCTAGAAAATGCCATATAACTGGAAATTGATTCCAATACTCACAGTTGACCAATCTCTTATACCTCGAATGACCGTTCCAATGATTGCGCCATGGAATATTACTTGTGTTTGAAATTACGTTAGTGTTCGGTTGTGAAGATGATTTATGTACTATAAAGTGCCCATTGACGTCTGCTGTCGTGAAGTACAATGTAATTCAGACATTTGTGTGTTCAGGGCATGTGGAGAAATTACTTGAGAGGTGGAAATTTATTCTCAGCAGACGTTTCAGTAGGGTCCATGAAAACACCATTCGACCCAATTACGTTTCTTATAAAACCTATTGATCAGTCATATCAACAAACTCCTTTGTCTGGTCTTAAAATATATGATGTTAAGAATTATGACATTGATTATGAATTATGACATGATATTATGGTGTCATTGATCATAATATTTTAAATACAAAATTGCCTTTGTATGGAATTTAAGGTATTGTCCTAGAATACGAGTAGTTATGTTCGTTCCTTAAACGATTTCAAAGAGTAGAAATACCGTACTGGAATGAAGACATTATTTACTCCCCTTTATGTTTCATCTGAATTGCGCATGGAGTCTACGTCAGATTTTAGACCCCATTCTCTTCTTACAATACGTAAACGACATGCCGTAGGCAATTCGAAACAGCTCTCTTTGATGTTACGAATATTCTTTGCAAAAACGAATAGAAATCAGTATAATAACAGATTTTCAAATTGGTTCCATAATAACAAGTTATTAATAAACAAAGGTAAAACGGTTTCAATCGAGTTTTCCATTTTAGAAAAACAAATATAAACTTTGTTAAATATGAACAATGGGCCACTGACTGGTGTTAGACACATTTTTAGATCTCTCAATTCAGTTTAACCTCGAATGGAATACCCATATAAATGAATTAAACCCAAAATTAATTTCATTATGCTAAGCGTCAAGAATTATCTCCTTCGAAAAGTCACACAGTTTTAATTGATTTCGATGTTAAATAAATAAAAAAATAACTTCATTGATTTTGCATTTTAACTACCATATTATCCCTGACATAATCTGACAAGAAATCTGAAAGATGAGACATATATTCTTATAAGCAACAGGCAAAGCACGCATACACTGAAAACAGACAAGGACACCAGAAGTCAAGAAACAGCAGATCAGTGAATAAATGTCCATAAAAAAACCTAAGCGAGAAGCAGGAACATATTCCTGTATTAGAGATCGTTTAACCATGGTAAATTAGTTAAAAAGTTTATACACACAAAAGTAATTTTATATTAGGTAGAATATATTTTGTCAAGAGGAATGCGAGATTATTCTTGTTTTATCCCTTCATCTTTATGTATGTAAAACATTAGTCATCCTTGATTTTTCAGAAAATTTTGTTAATTTTGTGCAACAAACTCAGATTCAGCAAACTTAATGTTATCCCATTAGAAATATGGCAGATTTGAGTATCTCGACCAAACATGCGTATTTTTATAACCCGCCTTGTTGAAAGTTACAAAAATTTACTTTCGAACCTTCCAATAATACGCTCTAATGTTATAATATTGTTCTGCAACCGGGAAGGGGTCAGTAAATTCATTTAAAGAAAACAAAATGGTATGTATTTAACAATAAAAATATTTATCTCATCCTTAAAATACACTACAAAAAATATAAAATCTTAATTTTAATGAATCAATTTGAATACTGCATATATACATGAATCAGTCAAATTCAAAACAACTCCCTCAGTTAAAAGATGCCGGGGAAGCAAAATGTGTTTTTAGAGCCATTTCTTGAATGTGCAGGCTTAAAGATCGTTAGCACACAGTACCATTGGTGTGGAATATTTACCGCCGGGAGAAGGTTCGTTCGGCAGGAGGGCGGGCGCCGCGGGGAAACGGGTCGGAAGAGATCAAAGCGTCGTGACGCGCCGCGCCGCTGCTGTTTGACCGACTGTGTACATCGTCGCGCCTGTCGTACAGCAAATAGAGTCGGGGCAGGACGTTGGGGACGATGGGAGCAGCAGAAGTAGGGGTGAGGTTGTTTGATGATGACGGTAATGCGATGATGCTGTAGTAATCGGAACATGTAGTAATCGGAACATGTAGTAATCGGAACATGTAGTAATCGGAACATGTCAGTATGATACATTCAGGTAAATCGGAACATGTAGCTAATTCCGGAAGCAACATGTAGTATATTCGAACATGTGAGTATCGGAACATGTAGTAATCGGATACATCGTAGTCATCGGAACCATGGTAGTAATCGAACATGTAGTAATGGCATGTGTAATCGGATACATGTAGTACATGGGAAGCATGTAGTAATTGACTGTAGTAATCGGCAACATGTACGTAAATTCGGTAACATGTAGTAAATCGGAACTGGTAGTAATCGGAACATGTAGTAATCGGAACATTGTAGTAATCGGAACATGCAGTAATCGACCATGTAGTAATCGAACATGTAAAGTAATTCGGACATGTAGTAATCGGACATGTAGTAACTCGAACATGTAGTAATCGACATGCAGTATCGGAACATGTAGTAATCGGTAAAGCATTGCAGTAGATCGGAACATGTAGTAATGCGACATGCAGTATCGGACCATGTAGTAACGGGAACTGTATTACCGAACAATGTAGTAAACCGGAACATGTAGTAAATTCGGAACAACATGTAGTCCGGAACATTAGTTAATCGGAGACATGTAGTCAATGCGGGACATGCTGTAATTGGAGACATGCGATAGTAAGGCGGACATGTAGTAATGCACGGGAACATGCAGTAATCGGAACGTAGTATAATCGAGAAATGTAGTAATGGAACGATGTAGTATCGGAACATCTAAGTAATCGTGAACATGTAAGTAATGGAAACATGTAGTGATCGGAACAATGATAGTAATGCAGAACACTTAGTAATACGAAACATGTAAGTAATCGGAAACATGTAGTAATTCGAACATGTAGTAGATCGCGAAGATGGGTGATAAGTAGAGGATAACCCGACAGATGTTGTAATAAGGTGTAGAGTTTGAAATTGATAGTCGGAGGTAATGATATTAAGCGATATCAGCAATCAGGTTTAGATTGGTTATTTAATGCTGGTACAAATAATCAAAAATGAATGTTGTTGCGATCACACTACAAGGTCGTAGAACTCTTTGCTTCCGGCCGTTTTTCTAATAAGGAGTTGTAGTGTGACAGTGCCTGATGAACGGGTCGGGGGAGAATAAGACCAGATCGAGACGTCTAGGCAGGTTAGGCTGTACAGCTTCGGCACACATTAAATATGCCTATTTCAAATTATAGTGGATTTGTGTGTGCAACGTAGAAACGTTTGTTCGCGATTTTGTCAGTGCCTCAGTTGTACATCGAATTCTCGGTCATTTGCGGAGAGCTCTCCTTTTTTGTTTCAATACGAAGAAACTGCGGCTTGAGCTCCACTCGCAATGCTCTCCAGTACTTATTGAATAAACTGTAATTAGTGAGAGACCGCTCTCGCGAGTGGGTTTCCACGTCTTCCGGAATGGGTGACTTTAACAGTGGAAGACGCGCATAGTGGCGGGAATAGTGAAAGTTTTTGAGATGCAGAACTGAGGCGATGGTAGAGTGAAGAACTCGAGTCAAACTGAAAGAAGAACTGGCTATGATCATTGGGGTTGACCAGCAAGCCATTTCAAAACGTCCTCAAGCCATGGTATGATTCAGCAAGAAGGAACATGGGTCCATATGAGTTGAAACGAGAGACATTGAAAGGCGTTCTTGTGGTTTGTGAACAGTTGCTTCAGAGGAAAAAAGGAAGGGTTTTTCTGCATGCGTGTTGTGACCGGGGACGAAAAACGATAACCCTAAAACGGAAAAGATCATGAAGGTATCCGGCCATGCTTCAGCCTCGAGGCCAAACGAACATTCTGGGTCCAATGATCATGCTCTGCAATTTTGGTGGGACCAGGCTGGGCGGTCGTGTACCATTGAGCTTTTAAACAAGTGAAAGAATCAGCTAGGGGATCGGAATCGAACGCGATTATGCGTTGAGCAGAGCATTGAAAGACAAACTCGCTCGCAATACAGCATGAGGGTCACGAGATAAGGTGAATTTTGCTGCATAGACAATGCTAGGCCCGCAACGTGCAAGATGGTCAATAACGTATCTGGAAACGTTGAAATGGAAGTCTAGGCCCACCGGCCTCGTTATCTCCAGACAATTTTGGCCCTCTGATCTAATCGATTAGTTACGGGAGTGCAAGTTGGCGGCAGACTGGCTTGAGCAACACTTCATCGATGCATTGAAGAAGTAAGAAAGTTGGATTGATTTCGTGGATCGCCCTCCAAATGATGAGTGTTTTTCGACGCGGCATTCGGCAAGACGACGGCGGAAAGATGGGAAAGAAGTTGTGGCAGCGAGCGGTTACTTTGAAATAATAGCTGTGTAGATCATCTTTGTTCTCAATAAAGCACATTATTTGCAGAAAATGTAATCGGCCGGGTAGAAAGGTTGTATGCCTGTGTATAGGAGAAGAGAACATAATTTTTCGCAACGTTTTAATTGATAGTCGCAATCCAACCACCTGGTGTTTTTAGTGCACTTAATATGTTTGAAAAATTTAGCACATGCAGAAGGTAATATACGATATTAATAATAATCATTGTCATAAACCAAGGCAAAGGACAACCCATTTTCAGTGGTTATACCCATGATCATGTGTCCGATCCTTTTTCGTCCAGTCGTCCGTTCTTTTCGTTCGTTATTCGTCTCAGTCAGTTCATTCAGTCGATCTTTCGGTTTCGTTTCGTCAAGTCTCAGCTCATTCAGTCGATCTTCGTTCGTTTCGTCTAATATCGGTTCGTTCGTACTTAAAATCGTCAGTCAGCTGCAGGTTCTGTCTCGTCAGTCAGTCAGTCAGTTCTTTCGTTCGTCAGTCGTGAGTTCTTCTTTCGTTCGTCAGTCAGTCAGTCACTTCTTTGGTTCGTCGTCAGCCAGTCACGTCTTTTCGTTCCGTCACAGTCTATTATCAGTCACTTCTTCGTTCGCAGTCTCAGTCATCATTCTTTCGGTTCGTCAGTCAGTCAGTCACTATCTCGGATTTTCGTCAGTCAGTCAGCAATTTTTTCCGTTCGGTTGCATCAGTCGTCCAAGTTTTTCTCCGTTCTGTCAGATCAGTCAGGTCACTTCTTCGTTCGTCAGTCATGTCAGCTCGTCACTTCTTTTCGTTCGTCAGTCAGTCAGTCACTTCTTTCGTTCTGCAGGTCAGTCAGTCCTTCTTTCGTTCGTCAGTCAGTCAGTCACTTCTTTGTTCGTCAGTCCATCAGCACTTCTTCTTTTAGCAGTTCGTCAGTCAGTCAAGTAACTTCTTTCTGTTCGTTATCGTTCGTGTCGTTTCAGTCTCCGTTCTTGTCGTTCGTTTTCGTCAGTCAGTCAGTCAGATTTCAGATCAGCCGTTTTTTTTTCGTCTAGTTCGTCAGCTCAGTTTCAGTCAGTCGTCAGTCAGTCAGTCAGTCCGGTTCTTTCGTTCGTTGTCAGTAGTCAGTCAGTCAGTCAGTCAGTCCGTTCTTTCGTTCGGTTTCGTCAGTCAGCAGTCAGTCAGTCTAGGTCGTTCTTCGTTCGTTCGTCAGTCAGTCAGTCAGTTCGTATCTTTCGTCGTTCGTCAGTCAGTCCAAGTTCGTTATTTCGTTCGTTGTCCCCAATTCAGTCAGTTCGTTCTTTTCGTTCGTAAACTTTTCGTTCAGTAATCAGTTCGGTTCTTTCGTTTCGTTCGTCTAGTTTCAGATCCAAGAAATGTTCGTTATTCGTGCAGTCATGATACGCACAGTTGTTCGTCTCGTGACAGTCAGTCAGTTCTTTATCGGTTCGTTGTTGTACATAACAGCGGAGAGACGGGAGCCCCGATATTTTATAATATTATGTTTTAAAAATAGAAATGACGAGGGGGATAAACGTTTATAGGTCCAGTTCTTTCGTTTCGTTTCGTAAGATTAGTCAAAAGATTTCGTTTTCGGTGGGTCGTCAGTCAAGCCTCAGGTTCGTTTTTCGTTCTCAGTCAGTCAGTTCTTTCGGTTCGTTTCGTCGTCAGTTCAGGTTACTTTGATCTGTTTTCGGTCTAGGTCTCAGTCTATTTCGTTCGTTTCGTCGTTAGTAAAGTTCTTCTTCGTTCGTTTCTTCCCAGTTAGATCAGTTCTTTCGTTCGTTGCGTCAGTTTAGTCAGTTTCCTTTCGGCGTATTTTTGCGTCAGTTAGTCAGTTTCTTTTCGTCTCGTCTTTTCGTCCAGTTTAGTCAGTTCTTTCGTTCGTTCGTCAGTTAGTCAGTTCTTTCGTTCGTTCGTCAGTTAGTCAGTTTCTTTCGTTGTGTCGTCAGTTAGTCAGTTCTTTCGTTATCGTTTTCGTCAGTCAGACAGTTCGTTCGTTCGGGTCGTCAGTCAGTTCTTTCGTATCGTTCGTCAGTTAGTCAGTTCTTTGTTCGTTCGTCAAGTTAGTCAGTTTTCGGTTTCGTTCGTAGTTAGGTCTCAGTATCTTTTCGGTTTCGTTTCGTTCAGTTAGTTCAGTTTCTTTCGTTCGTTCGTCAGTTTAGTAGTTCTTTCGTTCGTTCGTTTAAGTTAGTCAGTTACTTTTCGTTCGTTCGTCAGTTATGTTCAGTTCGTTCGTCTGTGTAAGTCAGTTCTTTGTTCGTTCGTCAGTTAGTCTGTTCTTTCGTTCGTTCGTCAGTTTTAGGTCAGTTCTTTCGTTCTGTTCGTCAGTTAGTCAGTTTTTTCGAGTCGTTGTTGTCAGTTAGCTCAGTTTCTTTTGTTCTGTTCGTCAGTTTAGTTCCAGTTCTTATCGTTCGTGATTCGTCAGTTAGTCAGTTTTCTTTCGTGTCGTTCGTTAGTCAGTCAGTCTCGTTTCTTATGTTTCTTTTATAGTCAGTCCATTCGTTATTTCTCTACGTTGTTCGCTCAAGTGGCATTTAGAATGCGTTGTCCGATCTTACATGTAATGTCACCTTTTTGTCATACATTAAGGTATTGGCGTTACTGTTTTTGGTTTGACTCTCCTGTTGTGCAATTTTAACCTTTACGTTGTGTCTACAAATGTATTCGAGTATTTGATTACAGAAACTCCCGAAATAAGACAAAAATGTGTGGCTTTATTAGAAGGCGCACTTAATAAACGGTGGTTAACTTTTTGCGTATTAACTGTGATTTTTTTGCTGACTTGCCTGTTGCCATCGCCATTACGCCATGATAGCTTGTATGCGATGATCTTAATGATTTAAGATAAAAGTTTCACCTAATCGGCATTCAAACTGTTTTGGGTTTTGACGTATTCGCAGAAATGCGTGCGGAGGGATGAGGGAAAAGAAGAAGAAGAAGAAGAAAGAAGAGGAGGAGAAAAGAAGGAGAGAGAGAAAGAGAAGAGGAGAGAGAGAGACAAAGAGAGAGAGAAAAGAGAGAGAGAGAGAGAGAGAAAGAGAGAGAGGAGAAGAGAGAGAAGAGAAGAGAGAGAGAGAGAGAAAGAGAGAGAGAGAAGAGAGAAGAGAGAGAGAGAGAGAGAGAGAAAGAGAGAGAGAAAAAGAGAGAATGAAGAGAGAAGAGAAGAGAGAAAGAGAGCGAAAAAGAGAGAGAAAAAAGAGAGAGAGAAAAAGAGAGAGGAAAGAGAGAGAGAAAAAGAGAGAGAAAGAGACAGAGAAAAGAGAGAGAGAGAGAGAGAGAAAGAGAAAGAAAGAGAAAAAGACGTGAGGAGAGAAAAGAGAGAGAGAGAGAGAGAAAAGAGAGAGGAAGAGAAAGAGAGAGAGAGAAAAAGGAGAGAGAGAGAAAGAGAGAGAGGAAGAGAGAGAGGAAAGGAGAGAGAAAAGAGAGAGAAAAGAAGGAGAGAGAAAGAGAGGAGAGAGAAAGAGAGAGAGAGAGAAAGAGAAGAGAGAGAAAGGAGAGAGAGAGAAGAGAAAGAGAGAGAAAGAGAGAGAGAGAAAGGAGAAGAGAAAAAGAGAGAGAAAAGAGAGAGAAAAGAGAAAAAAAGAGAGAGAAAAGAAAGGAGGAAAAGAAAGAGAAAAGAAAAGAAAGAGAGCGAAAAAAGAGAGGGAAAAAGGGGGAAAAAGAGGAGAGAGAGAAAGAGAGAGAAAAAAAGAGAGAGAAAAAGAGAGAGAGAAAAAGAGAAAAGAAAAGAGAGGAGAAAGAGAAGAGAAAAAGAGAGAGAGAAAGAGAGAGAGAAAAAGAGAGAGAAGAAAAGAGAAGAGAAAAAGAGAGAAGGAAAAGAGAGAGAGAAAAGAGAGAGAGAAAAGAGAGAGAGAAAAGAGAGAGAGAAAAAGAGAGAGAAAAAAGAGAGAGAGAAAAAGAGAGAGAGAAAAAGAGAGAGAAAAGAGAGAAAAAGAGAGAGAAAAAAGAGAGAGAAAAAGAGAGAGAGAAAAGAGAGAGAAAAAGAGAGAGAAAAACGAGAGAGAAAAAGAGAGAGAAAAAGAGAGAGAAAAAGGAGAGAGAAAAAGAGAGAGAAAAAGAGAGAGAAAAAGAGAGAGAAAAAGAGAGAGAAAAGAGAGAGAAAAAGAGAGAGAAAAGAGAGAGAAAAAAGAGAGAGAAAAAGAGAGAGAAAAAGAGAGAGAAAAAGAGAGAGAAAAGAGAGAGAAAAAGAGAGAGAAAAAGAGAGAGAAAAAGGAGAGAAGAAGAGAGGAGAGAAAGAGAGAGAGAAAAAGAGAGAGTAGAAAGAGAGAGAGAAGAGAAAAGAGAGAGAAAAAGAGAGAGAGAAAGAGAGAGAGAAAGAGAGAGAGAAAGAGAGAGAGAAAGAGAGAGAGAAAGGGAGTAGTACGATAGAGGACAAGTGAGGGACGCAACGTCCGTGTCTGACAAATTGCCCGCGCCTGCTACTCTTCGCGCCTATCCTCTAAACGCCGCCCCCGCTCGGCACACAAGCGGCCGCCCCCGGCCCCGCAGCTGCCGCCGCCCCACGCCGCGCTATGCCGCCAGTGCATACGAAAACGCTGTGCTGCCTTGTTTGTTTTTTTGTAGTTGTCATAATGAATATTCTCTTTGTTGACTTTAACTTACGTATATTCTTGAAACATAATTATTTTATTACATTGATAGCGTCGTTTTTATTTTTGTTGGAATCTCATTCACGTGACAAAAATGCGACTTAAATTAAAGTAAAGTAGAAAGTAATTAATTTATACTACAAATAATATAAAACATCGTAGGAGATGGATCAAACATCATAGGAATATAATAAAATAATATAACAGCATAGGAATAATATAAAACATCACATGAGAAAGCAAATCCTGAGTATACAAATGTCACTAAGCCCATTTTTGTGTTATTTTCCTTCGTCATTTTTCTATTTTTTAAATAATGAATTTATTGAGGTTATAAATATTCGGTGTATTACATTTTCGTCTACTTTTTTAAAAATAAGTTATAGGAAAGTGACATGTATACCAAAAATACAGATTTGAGTATTAAGACAATCGTAATAAATGACGGACGTTTTAATGTGAAGATATAAAATAGTGAAACGTTTATATCGACTAAGATTATATTTTGCCCTCAAGAATTCAATCGCCGTCCCAGCACACACTTCCATAATCCCAGTTCTTGGATTCAAGCCCGACTGAAGCGGTATATTTTCGAAGGGAGGAAAGTCCCTAAAGCAAGAATGCAGGGGAAAAAACCTGCAAAATTAAATCCTGCATAATTCCGTTTTTAGCGTCTCCCTATATGTTCGGCTAGAGAAAGGAGGCAAGTAAAGGAGAAATGAAACTTCGATTTATCGTACTAGGACCCAGCGGCAAAGTTGGGAGTCGAAGATACTAGCGCTTAGAGCCCATGAGTTGTAAACTTAATTTTTTTTTGGAAATGATTATAGACATATTTTCAGAGACCGGGTATTAGACATGAATAACGGTAACAGCATGAAAGGATTACATTTGAGAATACATTAATCCAACTGGGGAAATTTGTCGCGTAAAAAGTTACATAGATTTTCAACAATAACTGAAACAGCAATGAGGATAACAATAATAGCGGAAAAAACATGTGAGGTTGAAGGTTGAGAATACATTTCGTTGTATTGTTTTGAAAGCAACTGGAGATTTTGTCGCGTGGCTTCCCCGGGGGCTGTGCAATGGCTTCCGAGGCGGAAGAGGAGGCGGAGGCGACGCAGCGACGCGTGACAGCGGCGGAGGCGGGGACAGCGCTCCGCCCCTCCACGCCCCCTCTCCCTCCCCCACCACACGACCGGGCCCCGCCCCCTCGCGTCCAGCCAGGCTCCACCCCCTCGTCAAGCTTCTTTCGGCTTTTCTTCCTCAAATTCAGGTTCATTTGCAAATTTGTTTCAACAAAAAACACTAGAAAAAGTAGAATAATAACAAAACTGACGTATGTAATAAAATGTAAAGTAGAGCTTTATTTACGAATGGCATTATTATTTCTAAAGAATAAATCTCTTGAAGTAATGTTCTCCCTGTTAATGTAGTTAACAATCTCTTTCATGTACAAAAATTTTATCATTACTAATACAAGAGTGAAGAGGTATGGAATTGTGTGTTTAAATCTAATGATACATTTTACTCAGAGGATATATTCATAATTGTATTATATAATTAGTGCTTACCAACATCGAATAATCTTCATATCATTGCCGCACCGAACTCTAGGGATGAATACATGGAGAGTATTTTGTCCGTCTGACCAACACGGGTGCCTAAACTATTCGAGTATACCAAGATTTTTGAACGAGGCGCTTGAGGTATATCGGCTGTTGACGATGTCATCCAAAGGGGAGTTTAAACGCCTCCACAGTGACGTCACCGTGATGACGTTCAAGCCCCCGATTAGATGACACAATTACAATTGATTTACGACAAGCGCCACGTTAAAAAAATTGAAGTATAAGAATAGGAATTTTACAAATTGAATAATTCCAATCAATGTAAACTGGCTCAAAGACCTGCGATTTTGAATAAATATTTAAATGTCGGGAGGAGTTAACATGAAGCTCCTGGAACATTTTCAAAATGTCATAAAGCTCCTATTTATTTCTTTAAATCTGGGAAGGATAAAGTGAAATATGCTTTAAAGATGGGTTCGATTTTCACCGTTAACAATGAATTTACGAAAATTACCAATCTTCGAAAATATTTAGTTCCCCTCGTAAAAATTCATTATTGAAGAAAGATTTTTCTTTCACTGAAATTCGTTTCCAGCTATTAGTTCTTTCATTAATGTCATGTATCTACATTTTCTTGGTAAATATTAGTTGCATTCGCCTAATTTTGAGCACAAATGGTCAATTTTAAAAAACAAAATTTTCCCCAAAACCGGGTACCATTTTTGTTGAAACTTTTTGAGTAGATAAAGTTGAGTGCTCTGAATAGAAGCCATTTTAGGGAGGGGTGTGGGCGAGGGCGGATAGACAGCGAGGGCGGACAGACAGCGACAGACGAGGAGGGAGGAGAGACGAGGGGGAGAAAAGGGAAGAGGGAAGCAGAAAGGGAGGATGAATGCAGAACGTCTGCTGGGTTACGCCAGTAATATATAAAAATAAATGGATGTTGGTTTATTTGAGATCGATAAACTTCAACACTGTTCCACCGATCTCCATTAATGTTGACATATTTTTGTGTTTTTATCATGGAATAGGTTTTTATGCCGTTCATTTTGTTGAAACTCTCCACTAGATGTCTATGCAACACAAGATGGCGCTTCAGTTAAGTCCCAATCCACCTGGTTTCGTTGTTGCTGGGAGTTGCCGTTTGACGCGTTAGGGGGGGGGGTCCAAAAAGGAAAGAACAAGCAGGTGACGAAGAAAGGACGAAACTAATGCTGAGCTAGAAGACGACAGCGAGGGAGTGTTTGAGGCATGAGAACACCTGCTCGTAGCAGTACCGACGGGGCGGGAAGAGGGCAACGTGGCATAAGTGTGCGAGTGGTATCTAAATATAAATTTGTAAAGTCCAAAAATCATTTGTACAAATTAGGGGGCGAATTTTGATGAACTAAAACATCGCAAAATTGGTAAATATATACTCTTAAATGGTTTAAAATATCCAAAAGGTACAGAAAAATCGCGTAAAATGTTTGATTAAAACCAATTTAAATGAACAATTCAAGCTATTGGATTATATTACTGATGTAATCAAGGCATCTTCTTGTCTTTCAATAAACTCAGCTTCCAAACTTTTGGGATATTCTTTACCAGAAAATCTGTCTTTAGCAATCCCGAAATTGGCGGAACCGACAATGGCGATAACAGGAGTCACAGCAACTTTAGATTACACGCTCACAAGAGTTGACAATACAATTTCTGACCCAAGAAATCGAATAGGCTACTTAGGAATTCTGGAGGAAACAATTGTTGCATCTTTAAAATATTATTTGAAGCAAGTATCATTAAAATGATATTGAAATCGATTAAATCAGAAAAATGCTTTACAAATGACAGGAAAAGGTAAAAAGTGACTTTTTAGTCGAAATCGATGAAAAATGAAAAGATATAATAACGGGCCACTTCCTTTCGTCATAACATTATAGTAGTTTATTCAATTTGTTTTTAATGTTAAATTTCATTGCAGGAGTACTTGTTTTGAAAACTAGCGACCGTAGGGTTGAGTTTTCAAATTTTTACAAATGTAATAAAGCAATATTACAAACGAGTTGCATACGCTATTTTTTATATTACAGAATTATACATTTATAAGAGAATCAAACTAATTATCCTAAACGACTTTCTTGTGATGCCTCGGAAATTTGACATCTGTGCGAGAAATCTATGGTCGGCTGTTTTGTTCACTGCTACCACCCCATGATTTGCTCGCTGCGATTGGCTGAACGTGTAATGACGCGATGGTTCGTGCAGTAAAATGTGAAAACGTCATCATTTGTGCCGTAATATGCCCTTTCATTAATTTCTTGCAACAGAAAATTATTATTATTATTATGCTGACATAGAAAAAAAAGTAGTCGAAATCGAAATTCAAAAATCGAAATTCTTAGTCGAAATCGACGAAAAATGCAAAACCAAATGGCATAAAAAAGTCTCATTTGTTTTGTCATAACATTCAAGTCGTTGTGCTAAACGGTATTGTTCTAAAGTGAAAAAAAATCCACCCCCTTCGGTACAGGCAGCGTATAAAGGACTGAGTTCTCTCGTCATGTGCTAAGGTACGTCATGTGACCCGTTCTGAAGCAACCAGATTCCGAGTATTTGTTTACTTTCGTACAGCCAGGGTTCCGCGTTGCAGCTCATCTGTCTCGCACGTAGTCGGAGAGGCGGTAAGGTTTGGCTATGGCGAATGATATCAGCGGAGATCGCGTGCCGTGCGAAGTAATGTTTGGAGATTTAATTTATCTGTCATGCAGGTGATGTCATGTACGTAGTAATGTGTAGCACATCAAACTGTTAGAGTCGCCCATACGCTTTCGGTACTGAAGTAACAACTAGAAGCGTATTTTAATGAAATGTCATTTTTTTCCTTTGCACTTTAGAACAATGCTGATTCGTATAGAAATTCATTTTATGTAATGATGAAACGAAATGACCTATTTTTATATTATCTTTTTGGATTTTTTGTCGATTTCGGCTAAGAAGTATTTTTAACTTTTTACGTAATTTTTGATGCATTTTTTGCTGATTTTATCGATTTTAATATTTTCATGATAATTTCTTCATGTTATATTTACGAGGTGGAACACCTGTTCCCCCTCGCCCCCACAAGCCAAACGTTTCGTCCAGGACTGCGGTGGTAATGTTCAATAGCGGCACGGTCGCGGGCGCAGTGTTAGGTGCAGTGACTGGCTGGCGACTACATAAAACTTGAGAGTAGTTTTTCAAAAGCATAAAAATGTTAATAAACAGGTGTGAAACGCGGGTTGCAGTAAACAATGATTCAGTTTCACAGATACATTTTTTCTTTGAATCACAAATAGAAGTTAGTGAGGCGAGAAGTTGGAACGTACTTTCCCCTCCGTTATATTATGGGTGGGGTATTGTATCTTCATAATTTAGTTTCCTTAGCTTTTTAATATCTAAAACTCGTTTAATGTCCAAGTTTTTTTCTAATATCTCAGTATACAGTTTATGTTGAAAGCCGTTAACACCTCGCAACTACTGTAAAAGCTTCGTAAGATTACCCCCAATTTGTGAAGATCTGCAGATTATCTCTGAACCATGATGTCCCCACACTACAGAAGTATCCAAAAACACTGTTGTTGAAGATAACATAACTTTCCAGTTCGAAGTTCACTCACAGCTGGTTCAATGACAAATCGGTCATAGGAGGCCCGATGGCATGAGAACAAACAAGAATGTAGGGTTAGGAGAGTATGGATAGTAGGGTTAGAAAGTGGGGAAAAGGATAGTAGTTACGGTAACTGTCAATTTTACTTCAGAGAATTATTCGAAGATTTAGAAGTACAGAGAACTGTCACATATCGTAAAGAATTAAAGGTAAGTGATTGGTAAGTAGATTAAGGAATTAAAGAGTAATGACCTCAATCTCCAGAAATTTGCACGTGGTTCCGCCCTTTGATCAGGCATTTTCAGGTAAGTACAGACATTTAATTTATCTGTCATGCAGGTGATGTCATGTATGTAGTAATGTGTAGCACATCAAACTGTTAGAGTCGCCCATACGCTTTCGGTACTGAAGTAACAACTAGAAGCGTATTTTAATGAAATGTCATTTTTTTCCTTTGCACTTTAGAACAATGCTGATTCGTATAGAAATTCATTTTATGTAATGATGAAACGAAATGACCTATTTTTATATTATCTTTTTGGATTTTTTGTCGATTTCGGCTAAGAAGTATTTTTAACTTTTTACGTAATTTTTGATGCATTTTTTGCTGATTTTATCGATTTTAATATTTTCATGATAATTTCTTCATGTTATATTTACGAGGTGGAACACCTGTTCACCGCAGAATTCCCGAGTAGCCCATTCAATTTCTTTGCTCATATATTGTAATGTCAGCCGATGAGAGTACTATGTAATCTAAGGTACCTCTCACGCCTATAGGCGCCATTGTCTGTTCGGCCGATTTCGCGATGAATAAAGGCAGAGATTTTCTTTTAAAGAACAGTCCAAATCAATGTTTGCAAGCTGAGTTCACTTGAAAAAATGAAAAAGCCTCGATTACCTCAGTAACATATCCAACAGCTTGAGTTGTTCATCTGATGTACATTTGATCAAATTATTTACGTCATTTTTCATTGTGTGTAGGGCATTTTTAAAGCATTTTAAGAGCATTGTATTGATCATTTTTGGCGATGTTCCGTGCCATCAAAATGAGCCCCCTGGCAATAACAAGCGCGTTGCCGCGCGCGCGCGTGCGCAGCGCGCTGTCGCAGGCGGCGGAGGAGTGGCGGCGCGCCAACGCGTCGGGGCCGCACCAGGCGCTGTGCGCGCGCGCGCGCCGCTCGCTGGGGCTGACGCGGCGCCAGGCGCGCCTCTGCCGCGCCGCCCCCGACGCCTTTCCGCACGTGGCCGCCGCCGCCGCCCACGCGCTCGACACGTGCCGCGCGCTGCTCGCCGACCGCCGCTGGGACTGCGCCTCGGCCGCCGCCGCGCCCAACCTCACGCCGGACCTCACCTCCGGTGCGTAACGGCTTTTACATGAAACATCGCACGTGTGCGGCGCTCCTTTCACCCTGGTCTCCGAATACCCGACCTCACCTCCGGTCACGCGTAACGCCATAGCTCGCCTCTGCTCTGCTCTGTACGTGCAAGAACTCACAGCACAGTTGCATTCAAAGTGGTCCCCTCACTGAGTGATTAATTGATTGATTATTAGTGATTCTGCACGCGTTAACTACTCAGGTCATTACTCCCGTAAGTGAAGTGCGTATTTTTCTCTTACGATGGCGGTGGGCTTCCCTAACTAGGTATCTCGCACAAGCGGGGCACAACCCCGTGAATTCTCCTCCAAACAGCGACTGAATTCGATGTAGGTGACAAGCTAATGTCGAAAATCCTGCCGCTGTCGGGACTCGAACGTAGGTGTGGTCCCCCCAAGATAGACACTGCCTTCGGTGTGTGCTCAAACGTCACCTACTCTAGAACTCGATTGATGGATTAATTGATCACTAGACCCGTAAGTGTAGTGCATGCTTTTATCGCGGGAGGCGACTGTGTTCTTCCCTCGCAGGATGGCGAGATCCGATCTTCTCCTTCAGCTCGCGGCGATATCCTCAACAGGGACAACTTACATCATCGGGGCACCGCCCCAGACGGGACAAACTAAGCTCCCGACAAGTGTAGTGGTGTAGTGCATGTAAGTGTGTGGGTAAGTAAGGAGTGAGGATATGAGAAGTAAAAGAAAAATCGTGCGCGGTCCATGACCCGTTTGTTATGGTACTGCTCCGGTGTTCGTCCGGAGTTGATCAAATAACCATGGAAAGCTACCGATTAGAGCAGCTGGCCTGAAGAATTCTCCTCTAGACAGCGGCTTCATTCGATAAACCTAAGTAGGTAGTGTCGAATATTCTGCCGCCGTCGGGACTCGATTCCTACCACGTCTTACCCACTCACGTTCTCGGTGATCTCAAGCCAGACACGACCTCCGGCGTGTATTCAAGCCTCAGTCACTCGTGCACTCGGAACCAAGTTTATGGACGTGTCCTCGCAACAGACCTCATCTCCTACGTGTACCACCTCTAGGTCATCCGTCGCAAAGACTTCGTTATTTGCGGCCACCTACCGCCAGACCGCACCACACCAGAGACCCTGACAGAACGGCGCATTCATCTTTTGACCATTCGTCTGTCCGTGAAGGGAATTCCTCATCATCGGTCTAACCTCCGATGCTTGCTTAGCTCTCGCATTTCGCATCCATCAACCAGACCCCGTCCACGTCCACCATCTCTTCACACTTCACCTCACGTACGTTGCGCACCATTTCTTGTCCACGGATCACTAACCCCACGATTACAGTATGCTCTTCGATCTCACCTCCGCTGCGTCCTATGCTCACACTCACTCACTCAGACCGTCTAGGGTCTTCGTGCTAGACCTCAATTGCTCTTCCTACTTTGTTTTCACACAGTAACTCATCGAACCACAGGCACCCTACTTAATCACCCTCCTGTCGAAGATCACCCTCTCGCCACGCCTGATCTCTCATAACGGTGCATTCAGCTCTCACACATCATCCATACAAATAATCATGGCGAGGTCTCTTAACCGGTCTCACCTCCGGCGCTCTTGCTCACTCTCGTCACCGAGACTAATTTCATTGTGAGATCATTTCCAAGTGTGTGTGTGTGTTTGTTAGTGTGTGTATGAGTGTTCACAACAACAGGACTGCAGTTATCTATCCTCGTAAATCTTATGAAGCGGTCACTTATGAAGCGGTCTTGACTTCTGCTCCCATTTTTGCTGTTCATTTGCCATACCTCGTATCTAGAGCCCGTCAATATCATGCCTCAAATGAAATACATTATAAAACCTGTAGTGATACAACAGCACATACTTTCTCGCATTATTTCTAACTTTTGTAATTTCCTAACCTTCAGAGAGTTCAACGAAAGGGAGACCTCAATTTTTAACCGTCCTTTACTCTATTTAAGAAAAAGATTTAAAGAAAAAAATTTGGCGCAATTTTTGAGAATTATAAATTGCATTAATATTTTCGCCAAACCTCTATTTTTTTCAAAAATTGTTCGTTATCTGGTGTATGTGATTATGAAGAAAAGATACATTGAGTTGAAATTTTTTTTAACGTTCGACTCTGTGATAATCAAGGTAAACGAACAAAAACCTTTGAGTACTGAGAAAGTAGGAGGATCCTTACAAATGTTTGACTAAAGGCACATCAAATCATGGTAGATATGCTCGTATTAAAAAGGTTACAATTTCATTTATTGTCAAAGACGCTATTGCTTTTCTTGTTCTCATTTTATGGAATACATTATATTTTAAAAATTCTCTTTCCGGTGTCTTCAAAAGGAAAGTGTTTACTTCATATCCCTTGTCACAAATGGTCTTATACAAAAATTATTGTATTGTTGATTAAAAATACGAAATTATAAAAGTACCTAATCCAATTATATTATTTTTACAATTATTTTATGTTATTTAAGATTATTATGAAATTAGACTTGAAGTAGTAAGTTGTTAGAAACTCACTATAGCAGTTGTTTTCTCAAAACATAACAATACATATTATTCTATGACTTTCCTGTCCATTTGCACAAAAATTCTTGATACTGAAAGAAGTATTTCAGCGTGAAGTGTAATTTTAAGCGACAAAAATGACCATAGCCAGAGCGCACTGGACAGGGACACAGTGACAGTGCGATGAAGACATCTTCCCTGCAAGCAGCAACAAAAAGTAAACCCAACTAAATTGCGACTTCCTTCTGCAAAAATGTTCTTGTAATGTTTCCTGCAATGTCTTTTATTTTCGCCGCTTCCTTCCGACACACCTGCGAGCAAATTTTCTTACGAGCGAACGAGATCATTACGCCGTGCCCAAATAAACAGCGACAATCGAATGACCTGGGTTTTGCCGTTGCATCGGGTCCGAAGTCCGCCGCCCCACCTAAGCAGGAGGGGGGGGGAGAGAAGGGCGGGAGGAAGTGGCGGTGAGGCAGCGACGCTGTAGCGCGCGTGGATGGAGTGGTGAAAAGAAAACACGGAACCTTTACGACCGAGCGGCTTCCGGCTGCGGCAAAAGGTGCCGCTACTTGCTTCCCTCCCCCTCCCTCTCTGGTCCAGCCTCACCCCGCCCCTCCCTGCGCTCGATGGCGGGGGCAGAGGCCGGTGCTAATTGCCGGAAGCATCCGACTCCTTCCCAGCGCCGCCATCGCCCAAGACACTCCCTCACGCCTCTCGTCGAGAGATGAAGATAGGGAAAGCAAAAAATAGATGTTTTTAAAACGATATATAAATTAATATATATTAATTTATAATAATTAAAATGGAAATAGACTGGGAAAATAGTACCCGTCGCATCATATTTCAAGCATGGATGTTTTTAACATCAATGTTTTGAGTTCCATGTTTGCTTCACATCGATAATTTTTGCGCAATAAACATTCGATGAAGATTATTTTTAACATTTTATTTATACATGACCAAACAATAAAATATAACTCATTTAAATACAATGATTAAAATGAAAATAGGATGTGAAAAGACCACGTCTCATCATTTTGAAGCATGGATGTTTTTATCATCTATGTTTTTTGTTCATTTTACGAACAAAAGTTAGAGTACGTAGCATCTTAGAATTTCACGGCCGTAGTCATTATTGAGAGGCAAATTCCGGGCTGGTAGGCCGTGGTCTAGTTGGCATGGAAAAGCCAAACGTTTCGTCCACGACTGCGGTGGTAATGTTCAATAGCTGCACGATCGCGGGCGCAGTGTTAGGTGCAGAGACTGGCTGGCGACTACATAAAATTTGAGAGTAGTTTTTCAAAAGCATAAAAATGTTAATAAACAGGTGTGAAACGCGGGTTGCAGTAAACAATGATTCAGTTTAACAGATACATTTTTTCTTTGAATCACAAATAGAAGTTAGTGAGGTGAGAAGTTGGAACGTACTTTCCCCTCCGTTATATTATGGGTGGGATATTGTATCTTCATAATTTAGTTTCCTTAGCATTTTAATATTTAAAACTCGTTTAATGTCCAAGTTTTTTTCTAATATCTCAGTATACAGTTTATGTTAAAATCTGTTAACCCCCTCGCAACTACTGTAAAAGCTTCGTAAGATTACCCCCAATTTGTGAAGATCTGCAGATTATTTCTGAACCATGATGTCCCCACACTATAGATGTATCCAAAAACACTGTTGTTGAAGATAACATAACTTTCCAGTTCGAAGTTCACTCACAGCTGGTTCAATGACAAATCGATCATAGGAGGCCCGATGGCATGAGAACAAACAAGAAAGTAGGGTTAGAAGAGTAGGGATAGTAGGGTTAGAAAGTGGAGAAAAGGATAGTAGTTAGGGTAACTGCCAATTTTACTTCAGAGTATTATTCGAAGATTTAGAAGTACAGAGAACTGTCACATATCGTAAAGGATTAAAGGTACACAAAGGGACTCGCTTTGTTCAAAGGGACTCACAAGTCTATTACTTTTCAATAAGCGTTAGTCGAAAGATCTTAAATAATTACTAGAGGCTCTCGGAATTAAAGATTAATGACATCAATCTCCAGAAATTTGCACTTGGTTCCGCTCTTTGATCAGTCATTTTCAGGTAAGTACAGACATGCTCAAATTATTACAATAATTGAAAAAACTAACTGTAATTTACTTTGGAAATATAATTATCACATTTTATCAATACACGATGATCTCTTTAGTGCTTGAAGTGCATTCCCTTGTTCTTCATTACCATTTACATCTTTTCTGGCATGCTTTTCACAAGGATTTTGCACATTTTTGGAATTTGTTCATACGAAACCGTATGTATATGATGTTTCCAAAGAGGCCAATTCTGGTTGTAATTGTTTTCTTCAATTTTATCTTAACAATTCCCCATAAATTTTCAATTGGGTTTCAGTTTGGTCTATTACCAGACCAAGACAGTGACCTTATATTATTTCCTCCAAGAATTTATTAACAACAGACTTGGTCTAATACAAGATTTTCCGTCGTGCATAAAAATGCAATCTTTCTCAGGAAACCAATCTGTTCTGAGGCAGCAGGCGGGTTTGAAGCACCTTTTTGTACTGATTCGTCTCTCTTGTGCCCTTAACAGCGTCTTATCAGTCACATCCATGAACTGACATACAACTCCATACTATAACTGAAGTTGAATATTTCATTCTCTGAGCGATACATTTTGAAGAAAACGCCTCATCAGGGGCCCTTCTCACGTACTGGCTACTTTTCTTGGACACACAAAAATGGATTCGTCTGAAAATATTAACTGCAAGATAATAAACACTAATTATATTGAATTTTCAAAATAATGTTTGAAACTGTAGAAAATAAATATGTACGTCTCTGTACTGAATTTCTGAAAACGTTTGAAAAATTCCACTTCACCTTTGTCCATGAAGTTACCTGTTAGTAAACAGTAAATAATGAGATATCTTGTTTCTTACGTATTCGCAACTGATGTTAACTTCAATCTGTATTCCTTTTGTCTATTTCAGCCAAGGTAAGAGTTATTTTTGTTTTATTTCTTTGCCTTCTTGCAGAAAGTTCTGCAACACAAAGACCCCTTCTTCCCATTCTTACAATTGATAGGATATTTCAACTCCACTCCACTTAACTTGATTGCTAAAGTCTTTCCTGGTGTTTTTGTCTATTCAACTTGGCCTTTTAAATCAATTTTCGTTTTATTCGAGGGCTCAGTTTGAGTTTTCAACCACATTTCCCCTTACATTTGTCTGCGAGGATCTCACCTGATTTCAATATAGAACTCATTATACAAACCAATGCTTGTAAAAGAGTAAATTTCATAGCAATACTTTGCTTTAAATATCTGCCTTTCTACATTAAACATTCAATGTGCTTTTTAGGGGTAAAAGATCTATATTTTTATCCAAAACAGCGGTTTTGCGAGAAGAAGCATCTTCAGTTCCCCGCTTCAAAAACTCACCAGGAAACAAATAAAAAAAGGATCCAAAACTTGGATTAAACAGACATTATATAAACTATAAAACACTCCTAACTTCACTTCCGGCATAAAAACACAACGCTCAAGTAGAAAAAACAAGAAACCCTCATTCAACAATTGCCACTGCATCAGCTGTTTTGATAGTATCACAAATCTTACAGAGAGAGAAATAAATTTCCCCCTGATTTCTCAAAGGACCTTTAGTGAGGTGCATAAACCAAAGAAGGCATAAGCAGTTTGATAGATACTTTTCATTCAGGTGTGTAGCGTTTTTTTAATAAATAAAGAAAAAACACTAAATTCACAAATTATTCCAATTACTTGCACATGTCTGTAATAAAAATGTCTAGTTTCTATAATCATTAATATTATACATCCCAATATTTGAATGTCGGTATAAACAAACATTCCTAAGTTTGTAATTCCTATCAGTAATTGATCCATAACGAATTTACATTCATCCATTGGTTAATTTTCAAATGACTTTACTCGAGAAATGTGAATGATTATATTTTAATAATAATAACTATAATAATAATAATGAGGAGTTTCCAGTTGGGAGAAACTTTCAGAATTCGTTTCTAAAAAATGTAGGATTCTTCTCTCAGAGTCAACACAAAGTTCAATGAAATAGCGTACGCGAAGTGCATAAATTGCTTCCCAAAATCAATTCCTCCCCTTCCACGTCCGCTGCAGAGCGCGGAGTGGAGAGGAGATCTTTCCGTGAGACAATTTTTTGCCAAGCGCGCCGCCTGGAACGGCTACTTCCGCGCCGCTTTTTCCAACTCGCTTTGAAAAAAATTATGTAATGGCCTGTATTAATTATCTCCGTACGCCGCCAGCGCCCCATTGTGCCTCCATAAAACGATAAAAGGTCGTCATAACGATAAGCGGCGTATGAACTCCGAGCACGCGGCGCGGCCTGCAGCCGCCAGGGGGCGCCGTAAACGCTTGGATCGCTCACGCCGCAGCTCTTTTTTTTCGGCCTCGCCAGGGGACGCAGAGGTTGGATATTAATATTTGACTGCGGTTGGGGTCGGGTGGACGTGGATTGCACGGTAATGCTTGCGGTGGTGGTGGTGGCGGCAGCTGTGAGATAGTTTTAGCTTTCTTCGCCGTCACGTACAGACGAAAAGCATACGTATCTACATCTTAAGATGTTATTAGCAAGTAATGCAGAGTTTACGATTAGTAAAATGCGCTGGAAAGACAGCTGTTTATGAAATCTACATCTTTTGTGTTTAGTTATCGCCTTTTAATATTTTGTGTAATAAGATTATTTTTTTTTAATTTCTCGACAATTACTGGTCATATATTAATTTCTTTTAATGAACTTTGACAAAGGTAGCATTAAGAAATTTTCCAGATGAAAGAATGCATATTAACCCATCACATTTCTTCCACAAACTTCGAAAATAGTGCCTTAAAATACTCCTCTTCTTTCTTCAGTCATCACTTCTTTTTCTAGTAGTTAAGTGAAAACTATTTGAGTTAACAAAATATGGAAGAAAGTTGATTTGAATATGAAAAGAAATTTTATTTTAAATTAAACTGATTAGTTTTAAAACAAATAAAATGTTTTCCTATTTTTCTCTCACTTTTGCTAATTGATTCTGTTAATTCATTATTAAGTTTGATGTTTCAATTTTTCATCTAAAAGAGACAATGTTTATGACTGCTTCATCAAATGAAAATTTTATCGTGTTAAACGGAATCCACTCCATAATAAGACCGACTGTTGTATTATCGGAATGAGCAAGAAACCTCTGAGTATATACCTCAATATTGCATTAAAGAAGTTGTGGAAAAAGTGAAGAAACATTAAGCGAGACGTAATTATTGATTTTTTTAATAGGAGACAAATACCACATATTTATAGTGAAATTGATGACTATCCACGTTGTCTTGCGGAATAATGCATGTTCTGTTTGAACAATAATTGCAGCTATAGTATGAAACCCTTTAGATCAACTCGTAGCAATGAACCTTATCTTCAAGAAAATTATTTCTAAGTACGAAAGGAAATCGAGTGACTTATCTTTATGTCTGTGCATAAACCTAACGTTAAGACGCCTTTTAAGTCAAAAAGAAAGGGAAAAAAATATATTGCAAACACCACCACGATTAAATCATTTGATTTGATTTTTCATCGGGCAAGGGAAAAGGCGTGATTAAAAGAGTCTTTATTCAAGAGTCAAAAAGCTAATCGATCGAGAACCGAGGAATTGATCTTCGTTTATAATAGTAAGAGAAATGAAAGACTTTGTCAAGTTCTGTAGATACGAAAATGCTATTCCGCAATTAACTGAAACACTTATTTTTGATCTGGCAAAAAAACTGAATTCCTTTTAATATATTCAATAATTATGGAAGAAGTGATTACTTCAAGATCAATGAAAACGTAGTGATCCTCTGCGAGTACGGTGAGCTATTTTCTATGAACTATTTAATTGAGTGCTTGACTTATAGTATCCATGATTTTGGTTTCACGTTTTTAAATTGTGTGACAGAAGAAGCCATTATGTTATTGAAAGACTTAAAGTTATAAAATTTAATATAAATGTTATAGTTTTTATTTTGGATTTTGAGTTACATTTGTATTGTTTTATATATTGAAGTGTTCATCATATCTGCCTAAAACGGATGCAAATAAATAAAAATAAAGACTTAAATTAATTCACATTTGAAAATAAGTAATGCATTAATTTAATTATGCAAAATAAATTAAAAATTAAATGATATAAACTGCTATAATAAAGACATAATAGATTCATCAATAAAATTGTGGCAAAAAAATGAGAATGACGAAACCACTTAACAGTCCTCTGCTGTGAAAAGTTTGTATTAGCGACGATGAAAAGAAAAAAATTCTTTGACGATCGCTGAGGCTTACAATGTGAACGGGATGACGCCACCACAGAACAAGCTCTCTCAAAGAGGTCGTTCACCTGCCACACTTACAGGTCACACTGGCAAAATGGTCGCTCTCCAACTTCCTCTTTTTTTACGTGGCAAGAGCTCTTGGCTATTTCCACCATGGAACTCCAAGCGGTAACAGTATTTTTAGGATATTGTTACCGCATTCATATCAAAAAACACTATAAGAAAACGAATTCAAAACGTTATTAGGTAATTATTTCAATTACTTAATAAAATCCGAATCTGATCAATTTTTCTATTTCATGACGTATAACAGAGCAACAGTTGTACAATTAATGCCCCAAATAAATTATTTCTATTTATGAATGCAGGGTCGCTTACAGCACTCGCTATAATCCAATTGCTGAGTTCGATCATGACCTCTCTCACGAGCCCTCAGATCTCATAATAAGACTTCGTTGTATTCAACCACCCCAAGTCCGCTAGGTAAGCATCTGTATAAAATATGAACTGCAGTTTGTACCAGCTTCAAATGTAAACAATACTTTTTGTTTCTTAAAAAAAAGAGGCGTTTTCAAAGATCGCTGGAAATTACTTGTCCTAGGAGATTCGGAAAGTCGGCATTTGCTGCCACAAGAGATTAGTAGCGAGCTATTTTTTTTCCATTGGATTGAGTCCAATAAAGGCGTGTTTGTGATTGATTGATTAGTGATTTCGAGCGCGTTACCTACTAAGGCCATTAGCCTCATAAGTGTAATGTATATGTTTTCCTCGCGAGCTGGCCGTGATGTTCCCCTGCTGGACGGCGAGATCCGTCGGCGACCTGTCATCCGCTAATTGGGTTTCCTTCATCCACGTATCTCCCACCAGCGGGGCACCGCCCCAACCGGGGCAAGCTCTTCATGCGCGACTTGTGTGGGAGTGTAGTGTGTGTATGTAATAGAACAAGGAAGAGGAAGGAAAGGTCGCGAGCGGTCCGTAGCCTGTTTGTTAGGCAATTGCTCCGATATTAGCCTGGAATTCATCAGAGAAACCACGGAAAACTTCGTATGCTAGAGTTCTTCTCCAGACAATACCTGAATTCGAAAGTAAAATAAAATGAGGACTAGTATAAATGTGAAAAATTTGTTGGAGATAAGCACTAGGGAGAGCAAGAAATATCTTTGGTACAGATAGTGAATGAACTCTTAAGTATTTTAAAAGAACATTAAAAATATGTCATAACGCGAGTTAAGATATTACCGTGTGACATAAATATTGCGGCATAAACTATACTGATGAAGAAATTCCTTCAAGACTCAATACTGGTGAAGAAAACTAAGCGAGAAAAGCATGAGTCCAACATATTTTCTCCAATGTTCAATACCTTTTCTACGAGTACAATCATGAACAGACAGACAGGACAATCTCCGAGTACCATAATTCTGCCCTTTCCATATAAGAACTACCTATAAACTAACGTCTTCATTTCGTATTCAATATTCAGGCAATGATCAACCTATTAAACGCAGTGAACGACGCACAATGGAATGGGCGTCGCTCTCACATGACAAAAGAAAGAACAAAATGCGCACAGAGGTCATAAAAACTGTGATACGGCGCTAAGGCCCTGATTTGTGCTCACGATATAAAAAGAAAGCAATGCATAAAACATCAACAGGACTGGTGATGCGACATGCATGTATCATAAGTAGTGTTGATAAAAAAATATTCAAAGCTCGAGTGTAGCTTCTCGTAACCTTTAGGGATATGTATATATCGGAAATAAATAGCATTTCCAAAGTCAATGAGAACACGAGACATTTGATATTAGATTAAAAAAATACGAATTTATACGAACAAAATACGAACATTTTTACATTAGTTTCTTCTTTAATGAAACTCTGTTAACTTCGTTAAAATTGTTTTAAGTAAAATCATTAGTCAGCATTCATCTTGCTTTATGGCGTAACAAGTCAGTCACTAGTGGATACATTTTTAAATAACAGCAGAGCGAGTGAAATAGAGAAACGTACAAAGAGAAGATGATGTTGAGAAGAAATACTGGAGCAAATAATATTATTGAAATGGAAAAGGAAGTACGGATTTTATCGCTTACTAGGAGAACTTTAATCACAACGTTGGAATGAAAAAACAGTTTAGATAGATGCTGAATATTACTGTTATTTATCAGGCGATTTATAGTTCATAATCTTCTGCAGTCTGTCGACCAAAAATGGCAAATTAACCACTTCGAGAAACAAATGAGATAGCAACAAATGTCCTAAACCGTAGCTCTCTTAAATCTGCCTGTATGGCAATGAGGAAAGCATATCCAGTGCTGTAAATGTTTTACAATGCAATATTTGGTACATTTTATACCGGCCAACCGACAAACTCCATTTATATGATAAAATTTAAAAAAACAATATTAATCGATTTTTACAGAATAGAGTGGTGCGCCGACACGAATTTTAATCTAAACCTAACTACAATCATCGTTGCTAGGTCTTGCTGGTAACAGTACATGCATTGTCTTGGAATCTCATGATAAGTAGGTCAATAAATAAATTACTTTATCGTATCGAAACATCTGAACTTTCTTTTTTGTCAGGACTGTAGATTGCACACAAAATGTACATTACTACATTGTTTAACATATTAAATATACTTGATTGACACACAGATTTGAAAAATAAAACTGATACATTAAAATTAGTATATGAACTAATTATAGCATTCCTACTTTGAAGAACTTACCGTGATTACATTTTAAAAATATCTAAATGTATTATTTTAAAACTAATTAATATACTATTTAAATAATATTTTTACTTTTCAAATATAAAAAAATAAAAACTTTTACTTTTCAAATATTGAAGAAGTGTTAATAAATAGGGGACTTAAACAAGGATGTAGTTTATCTCCAACACTATTCAATATATATATTGATGACCTTATTAAAAAATGGAGATGCATAGCTAGTTCTGGAATACAGTTGAAGCAGAATAAACACCTAAACGTTCTACTTTATGCAGATGACGTTACAATACTGCAAGAAAGTGAAGATGATCTGCAAAATGCTGTATACACACTGCATCAACTGGGAAGAAAAGAGTATAATCTCCGAATTTCTAAAACGAAGACTAAAGTTATGGCCCATTGCGGTAAATACCCCATACGCTCAAAAATAGTTATTGACAACACAGTGATCGACCAGACTTCAAATTTTAATTACCTTGGTTGTGACATTAGTTATGACACAGGTAAAGACATAGAAAATAAAACTACTAATTTCAATCAATATGTGGAATAATAAACAGAACACTACAGAACAAAGCAATGAAAGACACAAAAATGAAGTTCTATAAGACAATGGCTGCTCCAGTTCTCCTGTATGGAAGTGAATCGTGGATAATGAAAAAAAGAGACCAAAGTAAGCTCCAAGCAGCAGAAATGAGATTTCTTAGGAAAGTTAAAGGCTGCATCAAACAAGACCAGATAAGAAATGAGGACATCCGTAAAGAACTAGATATATACAACATAAATGAAAGGATCGTAGAAAACAGGAAAGAATGGCGGCGCCATATCGAAAGAATGGAGGAAGATCGTATTCCACAATTAGTGATGAACTACCAACCGAAGGGAAGAAGAGATATCGGCCGACCCAGAAAGAGATGGTCCTGATGTGCAGAGAGAAGACGGAACAGGCACTTCTGCCTAATCCCTGAAATGGAGAAGAAGAAGAAGACTTTTCAAATATTTAATGTAATAAGTTAATCAGAGTAGTAATGTAGATGTTATGCAAGTCAGAACTATAATGAGAAAAACTTCATAAACGTCGGCGAACAAAGGTAATTTAGATGTCTACAAACTAAGGAAATATTAAAAATCATTTATTGCGAGATAGTCAGAAATTTATGATGAGGTGCACTGTTCTCTTTCTGGTGAACGTTCAGTGTATCAACACTTGGTCCGTCAACGCTTCGTGACGGTACCTCAACGCACATTTTATATTTTTTAATTGTTTTATCTTATTTTTATTTTCGATATTTTAAATAGAGTTTCTTAGTTAACAAGCTGAAATACCTCCTATTAGGGAAAATCCATTTTCTTTCATGTAATCTTTCCACATCTTGTATTTACACTTTCTTAATCCTATTGATATTATGTTTTCGGTGTTTCGAGATTAGATAACTAGTAGGACGATGTGAGCTTGTTGTTGTAAAGTCATGTTTGGAATTATTTTTAGAACCTATATTGTTAAATCTTCAAAAAATCATGAATCACTAAAATAAATGTGTAAGGTTGAATTTTTAGCATTAATACAATTTTTTATAAATACCATGTTGAGGATTTCAAGGGAGAACTTTATTACGCCCATAGGTATTAGAAGCGTTCAAATACCTTGGTAGGCGAAGGGTTATATTGGATCATCCCCATATGCTAATAAACGTCCGTCTAAAAGGAGCGATTATATCGAGAGAGAAATAAGCAATACGCGTTTCAAAAACCTTTAAATTCGATTGAGCCCCCTAGGAGAAGTTAGCGGACAAATTGTATTAAAAATTAAATCTTCATTAGAGTATCTTATAGTTAGGGCTTAAGAGTTTCCTCATGTTCGTTTTAAAGTCTCAGTCAAATACTACGGAGCCTCTGCTCGCAGCTTTCCTGAAAACCTCATATCTACCATAGACTTGCCCTCCCTAGAGAACGAACTCACCAACGTTTCTCATGTTGGTGTCATCCTACAAACCCATACCGGTATCCATCTCTACAAAGTTATGACCATGTGTTCACCTACGTAAATGCAAGCGGTCACATCTTACATCCAAGAACGTCAGACCTCGCAAAATAGTTTCCTTCGGTTTATTACCAAAGACCTTTAGTTTATTACCCAATGAACTCCATCACGAGCATAACATAATACCTATCACTACTCATATCAAACAATTCGCCCTTAACCCTGGATCACAAACCCGTCGTCTGTTAGACGACGCAACTAGTGACGAAAGCTTCCCCCATCCCCTTCCCCTCACTCCGCGTTACTGTATCTCTGTGTAGCTTCATTGTGTCACTAGCCAGTGAAATACAAGTAAAGTTGTGCGCGTGCCTATTTCAGTTACACGTCATTAGTAATATTTGTGGCGCTACTTTGGCTTATATTGTAAATAATGACTACCAACTCCTTGTATTGAGCGTTCAAGTTTTGTTCTGGACATTTAGCAATCATAATGGGACGAACGGCGATCATAACAAAGGTCGCATGACAAGGTACTTCTGTGGACGCTTCTCAAAAGCCATGTGTGGACAGCACCATACAAATGTCTGCTTTGAGAGTCAAGTCATTTAGATGTATACACAAAAGCCTTTAAAATGTATTTTTAACTCCAAAAATACATGTACAATCGATTAATTTAGTATGTCATTGTAAAAGTGAGTTTGTCTTTTTTTCCCAAAGTAAGTCTGTAAGACTACGCCTTTGTAATAATGCTTGGTACAGGTCGCCTTTATCATCTACAGTTAGTATCATCTAAAAATTCCATCAATTTCACAATCTTTCCACATTCAACTCCGGAAAAAAGTCCTTGAAAATATATGATTGCAAAAAACTTATCAGAAACTTTATCGAAACCCAATGCCAAATAAATTTCATTCCTCAAAACAATATTCGACAAATGTTGATTATTGAATAGTTAACTTGATCCCAAAATGTAGCCATTAATCTCTATCCTTTTCCTAAACGTTTCTCATCAAGAAAGTCTGTTTTTAAAGTAGTAGATAGGTATATGGGTGCCAGCAGCAGGGGGCCAGGGCTGCGCCTGCGGCAGCAGCGTAGGCCACCCGCCTGGCGCGTTGGGTCTGCGGGTGACGGGCCAGTAGGCGGCGGCGGGCATTGTATGCAGATGGCGGCGGTGGGCGGATGGTGGCGCAGACGCAGCGCCCGGGTTCGCGCCCCGGCGGCGTCACACTGCGCTCTGCGGATGCGATTGTGGGAAGGCGTGGGCGCGGGCACACGGCAGGCGCGCTCGCGCACGCGGTGGGGACGAGCAGCGGAGGGCGAACGCGGCGGCGGTGTGTAATGGTTAGCGCATCGGGCCGTTATACCCAAGTTCAAACCCATCGAAGAAATGGATGTTTAAGGGAGCAAAAGCCTTCCTTAGGAGGGGAAGTACAGCCGCCTATCCCATGTTGCAGATTTAGTGCTTTTAAAAGAAGAGACACCTCTGAGCAAAATTCAAATCGTCCATTGGGGCGCCCGTGTGATACATTTTTCTCCACTATACGGCGAAAGGAGTGTAGAAACATTTGCGTGGTCACACGGAAGTGGAGATCTAAGGCCTGATGCTCGCCACGTACAACAAAGGCAAGATTGATGCCTGTGACAGGAGGATTGCATCCACATAATCGTAAGCTGTTCCGCCTTCACCGATACTTAGCATTAAATTAAATCATGTTATGATCATCTGTGGTTTGGAAATCAAGAATTTGAATACTGCATTCGTCACTTCCATTAGGTGATATGACAATGTTGTGTGTCACCCACTGTACGACTCTGCAAGGTGTGTGGTACAAGGAATTCGCAACGGGCTCACATAGTTTTTCGAAATGGCCGATGGTGACTTAAGAAGTGTTCCATTGTGAAATGTGGGAAATTAAGACAAGACATATTATAAATCGTTTTCGAAGCAAACCCAAACTCAAGGGCGTAGTCAGCTGGTTTAGAAAAACAGCTAAGAGACAATAATAAATAACGTGAATCTCATTTTGACCAGAGGTGACCCATGATATCCCAGTATCTTTTCCAACTCTTTGCCAGAAATTAATTACTTATTAATTCATCTATAGTTCCGGTGGATGATATTTTGTTTTCTAATTTGTCCACTTTCCTAATTGTAACCTCCTCTTATTTTACTTTAGTGCCACTATAATTCTCTTCATCATCCCCATTATCAATTGACGACTTTTCATCAATATTCATCACACGCAATGGTTATGTCTAAAGAGTGTGCGTGCCACTACAAGCTTAGCATGTCACAAAGGGCTTACTGCCCATATATTTAGTTATTTTTATAACACATTCACAAATTTTCATTTTAATTCATATTCCATTCTTTATGTCAACATACTATTCCCTTCCTGCCGAGGAGCAGATCGGAACTGACTAGTAGTCTATTACAAATGACAAGTTATCTCTAAATTTACAATATTTTGATTCTAAAGATATACAATAACGATGCTTTGACACATGTTTTAGGTTTTTATGTTTTAAAAGTCCATAATGATAACAGAATATTAAAATTTTTCATGCAAATACACGTTACAACCAATTCTACTTCATCTTCATTCTATTGACATAATATTTTTCACACGACCTTGAACAATGAAATGCTTCAAATTGTTTATCGAAGTGTTTACCTTAAACGTGCGAGTACTTATCGATTCCTGTCTTTTCACTTGCTGTGGCCAGAATGTGTAGTGCGAGATATATCCTGGAAATGCAGGAATCCCTACCAGCAGGAAAGTGAATTATTTTCCAAACAGTGCTTCTATTTGACCAAGCTACATAGTTAATGTCGAAAATCCGTCAACGACTGGACTCGAACTCAATCTTTTTTTGCAACCTACTAGAAAAGAAAATATCACTTTACTTTGAAGATTGTATGCTATCATCACTGGCATAAAGGTCACAAGCAAAACAAAAGCTGTGACCATTAATAAAATGTGGTACTACAGATATCACTGAATCCATTACAGCTAGTCTGCATCTTCTTCGCACATTTTCTTGCACTTCAAATAAGTGCCGGTATTCTTCCTCGGTATAACCGTTTTCTTCTACATGTTCCCTGTTTATCTTGTACCATTTCTAACTGTCTTCTCTTTCAATTGGGAAATGGAGTTGGGATGTATTATTATTTTGAACATTTGGAGCATATGATGGTGCATTGTACCTCAGTACTTCATGTCGACTGAGAAAGCTTCTGATCAATTCTCCATTAAGAAAGACATAGGAATAATCTCTTTCGCTGGCCTTTGCGAGTGAGACCATAATCTACTGAAACACGTTTTCTAGCTCCTCCTTAATGTATTTCGAAAGCGTCGTGTGCTTGCAATATTTAAGACTGTGGGTGTTAGTACAAATGTAATGACCTGCCACAATAAGGTTTCCAAAAAAATGTTTTTACAGCTGCTATGGGGAGGATTTTATGGGTATTCAAGTCTTGATAGTCAAGATGTATAATTCCATGAACCACGATCGCTTCTTTCCTCACAATTTCTTTAAATTCTGTAACGAGGAAAGCACCGAATTTGAAAAAATTAATTTTGAGAATAATTACGGATTTTACTACGCAATGCTGAAGTATATAGAACCTCCATTACATGTTAGAAATAATTGAAAGGGATTTGACTCAAATTTGTTTACCTCAATATTGTACAGGTGAAATTGAGGCAAACAGGTCGTTTAACAGATCGAGCAATGCTGTTTCTTAACTTCAAAGCATAACATTGAAGAAATCGTTGAAACTGAAATCGAAACGTATTTAAAAGAAACTAATTGTTTGACAACACAAAAAAGTTATTCATTAACTCAAAATACTACTTCCATTGTTAATATGATTTTTCTCGAAATCTTCTTGATTTGCTGTCTCTTAGTTGAACACAAAAGAAGTATATTACGTTGCGGAAGAGGCTGTCCCCATTTGCTCGTCGCTAGGCAACAACGGGTGGCGCTAAAGCGTGACTCAAAGGTCCAGCAAGGTGACAATGGTATTTGACGTCTAATAGATCATATTCTCGGCGTGAAATTGAAAACAACAAAATTAAAGGGCTTTAGACTGCATACATTTACTCAGATCTGTCTCTTCCGAAATAACCCCTCTCCACGCCTGAGCTGCGCCCGCTGCCCGCCCAGC
>BOPP01000033.1:2124728-2177880 GCA_017312745.1 Gryllus bimaculatus | reverse complement strand
CTCGCCCACCCTTCCGCCCCGCGCCCGCCCCGCGCCCGCCCGCGGCATCGCCAATGAATGGGTGCGCGTCGCGCCGTCGCGCTGACGCCCTCGAGATCCACTCCGCGAGAGGAGGCCGGCGAATGCAGACGATGACGTGATCGACTAATCGGGAACCTTCGCGCTCTCCTCGCAGGCTATGCCACGCCGCCTCCGCAGGGCGGCCCAAGAGACAACGTCTCGAGGTCGCTTAACCAGCACCGCGTTCACGATTAAGACATTTATTTGCACTATTACCGATAACGTGTATCTTGGGGGGAAAAGATGTATGTATGTGTATATGCCACAACAGCTCTTTACGAGCTAAGGCCTTCCAGCAACGACCCGGTCTTACAGCCATAGGTTAAGGGGTACATGTTATTAGAACATAATCAACCCCTCGCTGTATTTCAGGTATTCTCATCCTGAGAAGTAAGCCCTGCCTGGCGTAAGCGGCCGTGGTGCGGGCGCTGGCGCTGACGAGTTGCCTTTATTATGTGTGCGCAGGACGGCGCGAGCAGGCGCTGGTGTACGCGCTGGCGTCGGCGGCCGTGGTGCGCGCGGCGCGCGGGCCGTTGCGCCGCAGGGCGCTGCGCCGGCTGCGAGTGTCGCCGAGTGTCGGACAGGGCGCGCCCGACGGCCTCTTCAAGTGGGTCGGTCCTGCAGCGGACAAACGTGGTAGCGCTGGGCGCGCGCTTCGCCCTCGCGCCTTCATACTTGACGACCGCCGAGCGCCGCCGCCCGCCGCCCAGCGCCACACGCGCTCTTTGGAGACCGGACGCCGGCGGCCGCGCGCCGGGCGGCGCCGCAGGGGCGGCAGGGGGCGGGGCGGCGCCGGCGCTTCGCCCGAGGCGGAGCGGCGGAGGCGGCGCCTGGCGCAGCTCATGACCGCCGCCAACCAGCACAACAACCGCGCGGGCCGCAAGGTGAGCTACATTGCCTCTTCACGTCTTTAAGCAAATGTCCCTTCTTACTTAAAAGGTCCTAATTTATTATGAAATCTTTCATTTCTTCAATCAAACAACTTGCATAATATCCTTTTTTTAGGGCTTTGAGCTCGTGAGCCTTTATGCTTACGTACAAACTTTATGGTCACATTCTCCTGAGTCGTTCTGATTGGTTCAATCCAAAAAGTCGTTGCGTTCATGTTACTTGTGCGTTTAGTTACGAGGGAGCTTTAGGTTTCGCGCGCTTATTCTTGTCCGCGAGCTACTCTCTTAGCGTCCGTCGCAATTGAGCCTCATTTACACCTGTCAATTATATTTCTGAGTCTAAAACATGGATTATGGATTTTGTATTTTTTTCACTTTGATAAAAATACAATGCCATTTAGCCAACGGAAATGATATTTAAAACATCCACTTAACTCTTCCATCCGAGACATAATTGACTTCAAAACGTGACTACTAAAAAACAAATTTCATATATTTAAGTTTACGTTATAACCATGGGAGAGTAGTTTTTTTATAAAAGATAAAGAAATTGGAAGACAGACACTTGAATCTGATCTTATTTCGAAGACATGGTTCTAGATTTCCATCTAGTGAAACTAATTTTGAACTGTAGAAATAGCTTCAGAGAAATTAAGGAATGCCTTTCAATTGTTGTGAAGTACTATTAAAGAATATTAACAAATGCAACGATCAGACATCTTGATTCATTACATTATATTTTCTATAATCACTTCAGTAAATTATAGTAACAGAACTGTATTGGATCTAATAAAACAAAAATTTCTAAGATAAGACAAAAATACTATGAAATAACACAATGCCTATCCCTCACTTTGTCACGGCACGCGTGTGACTATGTTAGCACCAAACGTACGTAAAAACGTGTAATATGTTGATGTCTGTCAAAAAACTAATAAAAATTGTAAAAACCACACACAGGTTTTACAGAATATAATATTAAGAGTTAAAATTTGAAAATTTTGTATTCTAGAATTAAAAATGCACTGGTCTTAAACTGTCAAATCTATTAATTTATCCACTTAATTCCAAAACATTTTATATCTTCAGTAGGCACACTTTGGATGATTTAAATAATTGGAAAATGTTTTTAATAAAATATGACATTAATCTGAGTAATGTAATGTACTAAAATTTAGCAAAATGTGGCCCACACTTACGCCAATGCGGGCCAACAAAATCGTCGTTAATAGGTATATTGTAGTAATTCTTATTTTATCAGTTTAAAATGGCTGCAGGACTTGTCGCAGAACGTGAGAGAGAGCGTAGAGTATTTTCCGACCCGCAACGGCAGTGTTACAAACATTCGCCGAAAATAAGATCAATATCACAATATTCATTTACAGTAAAGCAGCGCGGCGTTGCTACAGTATACTGTTCCCCAACTCGCTCTAACAATAAATAATTAGAAACACCTTCAACACATGCATTTTGAGAATGTTTTTCATTTGACTGACCATTTGGCCGCGAAGTGCTGCAACAAACTGCACACTAAATTCAGTTTAATATGGTGTCTGAAAAGTATTGTGCAATTTTTAAAATTCGATTGCAAGATTGCGGGTTTGATTGATTAGTGGTGATTACATTAGTCCAGTAAGTGTGGTGCATGTTTTTTGTCGGGAGGCCGTGCTAATGCCTGATCGGGTGCTTATGCATAGCGGGGTATGATCATCCCGCTGGATGGCGAGATCCGGCGCCGACCAAACGTCGGCTATCTGTATTTTAACAACAGCGGGGCACCGCCCCAGCCGGGACAAGCCCTAAGATCGCGACCGGTCTCCCGGAAAGTGTGGAGGTGCAGTGTATTTTAGTACACGAAACGTGTGCGTAAGGGGAGAGAGTATGAAAAGGAATGAGAAGGGAAGATCGCGTGACCCGTTTGTTAGGATACAGCTCTGCCAACCGCGTGATGTTAATCAGAGAAACCACGAGAAACTGCCGATCATTGCAGCCGGCCTCTAGAATGCTCCTCCACACAGCGACTGAACTCGACCTAGCTACGTATCAACCTAGTGTCGAAAATGGTTCCACCGTCGGAACTTGCGGTTAGAAGTACTGCAGTGACATCAATTTATGTCCGGTGCCACCTCTGCTGACCTGAAAATAATTCACGAGCAACACCTTTAACAAACACATTTTGAGAAGGTTTTCTCATGCGACTGACCATTCGGCTGCAAAGTGTTGCGACAAGCTGAAACAAATCGTGAACCACGTTCAGTCCAGCACTGTGACTAAAAAGTGTTGCCCAATTTTCAAGATGCGATTAAAAGATCGTAAATTATGAGGAATATGAACATAATGGTACCAATATTATCGACTTTATTTGACGTGTCTTTCACTTAGTACTAGCGCTTACGAGCGTAAAGGAACCCCCGTCGCCTCCCAGCTGGGGCGCTCGCGTCGATTCCTTTTGTTCCGCGTTCCGGGGGCGTGGCCGCCGGGCCGCTCCCTGGTCGCTGGGGGGAGGGGGGCGGCAGGCGCGGGGCTCAATTACCCTGACTAATTGTGACATCTGAAAGGGCTCTTCAACGGCCGCCGAGCCCTGCCCGTCACGCGCGCCATTATGCAAATGGCCGCACGCGGGCACGCGCGGGCGAGCCCGCAAGAGCGACCGCCCGCAGACGCTTCGCGACCAGTCAAATGACAGCGCGGGCCGGCGTGCACCGCCCTTCTGGCGATCGGCTGATGCGCGATTTGGGCGGCTAACAAATCGGGAGCGGGGGGTTCGCAGGGAAAACTTCCATGCCCTCAGTTTGTTGCAATTTTAATTACGATTAAAAGACGATAATTATCATTACAATATATGTCAGATATTGAGTAGCATGTACGGTGTTTCATCTTCAGTTGTTAATCGTAGGGGCCGATGGTTGAAATATTATTACACGATGATAATCTACTATGCGTCGACCATAACCAAGACCAAGAGCTAATCGTTTCTTGTTTGATGGCTGGTTTTGGGCGTTATCTTTATCGTTTTGGTTAAATAAGATTATTTAAGATTCTATTATATTTGTGTCATGAATAAATGAATGTCATTTCATGAATAAAGAGAAGTCTGATTTATAGATCAGTCCACATTAATAAATCTTTAAACTGACACTTACAATCAGTGAAAAGTGTTCGTTATTTACTCTTAGGCTATTTGTTACTTCAAATGAGATTCTTCTGGAGAGAGATCACTAAGTGGTTCCTTACGAATGCCACTCTACGAAAAAGGGTGCAGAGCTTGCTTCTTTAAGAATTTCTTTGTACGAGATACTATTTGCAATGTTTTTAGGGATATATCTCTAAGAGAACTCATAAAGTGAATTTCTTTGCGAGTGATCCTTCCCACTAAAATTGATATGAGAATTTGGTCATGTTTTCTATAAGATCGTGTGGGCAATGTAAGGATTTTAGCGATGTCCATTGATGACAGAGGCAACATGTGTGCTCTAAGGCGTGTGCAATATTCTGTTACACCAAGGATGTCTCTCTACTAAAACAATGCGCATATGTTTCCCCCCTGCCTCTTCAATGGGCTGTCTGCTGCAGGCGGTGGAGGCGAGCCTGGAGCGCGTGTGCAAGTGCCACGGCGTGTCGGGGGCGTGCTCGGTGCAGACGTGCTGGCGCGCTCTGCCGGCGTCGCTGGCGGCCGGCGCGGGCGCGCGCCTGCTCAGGGCCTTCGAGGCGGCGGCGGGCGCGGTGCGCGGGCGGCGCGTGGGCGCCACGGGCCGCCTGCTGCTGGCGCCGCCGCGCGGCCAGCGGGAGCTCGCCTTCGTCGCCGCCAGCCCCGACTACTGCGAGCCCGACCGCCGCGCCGGCTCGCTCGGCACGCACGGACGGTCAGTGCGCGCAACGCGCCTCTCCCGCCCTCTGCCTCCCCCTGACTTCTCCCGCGACCTCAGGGTGGGAAAAACTCTACAGGTCGGCCCCGGATCTCCACATCCATTCTCAACCTTCCGCGTTAAAAAAAGATGCACTACACTTAAGGGACTAATGACTTGAGTTGCCGTTGACGCGCCAGGAATCGCTAATCTATCAAAACCACACACTGCTCTATACAACACACCCACTGGAAGAAATGGCCCACGGTATCAACTGATGTCACTGCATTGCTTGTGGGGGGAGGTTCTAGGTTCGAGTCTCGGCGGTGGCAGGAATTTCGACACTAGCTTGTCAATTAGATCCATTCAGTCGCTGCCCTGAGGAAATTTCTAGCGGCCAGCTGCTCTGTTCGGTAGTTTTCCGTGTTTTTTTCTGATCAACACCTGGCGAAGTCTGGAGCAGTATCATAACAAACGGGCCACGGACCGCGCGTGATCGTTCCTTCCTCTTCCTTGTCCTATCCTCAATCCTTACACACACTTACACTAACATGCACTACACTACCACACATGCCGGGAGACCGGTTAGGGACTGAGAGCTTGTCCCGGCTGGGGCGGTGCCCCACTGATAGGAGATACCTCGTTATGGAAAAGTTTGATAGCTGACGGTCGGTCGGTGCCGGATCTCTCCACACAGCAGGGGAAGACCACCTCCCGAACAAAAATATGCACTACATTTACGCACTAATGACCTTATCAGTTGACGCACCCAGAATCACTAATCAATCAATCAAAACCACACTGCTTCATACAATACTCCCGGCATTTGGCGAGAAGCGAGAGACCGCTCGCCGAAATCCAAGTAGTGGCAAGAGTACTCGCTGTTGTCCGAGCGCCAAACATTCGGTGGCTGCCAGACCACAGCCGCAGCGTGTCGGTCATTTGGGCACATCAAAGGAAGCCTGCATACTTGGAGTATCTCGGCTACTCGAGATTGGGTGAGTAGTCACTCGCTACTCTCAAAATGCTCGATGTGTGGGGACGCCTTAAGGCTTTAGAATATCAAGGATACTCGTCCGTCATTTTTGTGTCGTGCTTAGTGGATATGTTTTAGTGACGTGGGTTAAAAATTTAACGATAAAACGCGCTGGGATGAACGTTTAGACAATCAGAAGAATTATGTTCAGAAATAAAGAACTAATGCTTCCCTAATACATTTAGTGGATCTGCGTAGGGTATGTTTACAACTGCTCTTGCAAACTTACTTTTTAATCCACCCTCACAGTAACAAATCACTTGCCTGAGATTGGACGTTTAGTTGTTCCGGAAACGGAGGATTCATTGTCAAGGGGGTTCGATATCTGAACCCGTTTTAACCGTCCACGTAAACAGTAGCTCTTGTGGCTAGAAAACCGCCGCGAATGAAATTGGAAACGGGTTCGTCGCCCTTACCCCGAACGTATGTGCGCGCGATCCAGAACCGAACATAACTTTGTCAAGCCAGTGAAGGTAGGAGTAGTAGCGAACTGGCCGCGTGCCCGCGGCGCTTGGTGCGATGTGTGCGTGTGCAAGCGCTCTTAGCTGCCGGGGGACCAGCAGATGACATCGCATCCTTCGACGCGGCGTCGCCCGGACAACCAAGAGCAAGACTGGCCGCGGCGGAAGCGTAAGACTTCACGGAGGGAAATGATTAGTTCATACAATTAATTCGTTGTAGATTGCACTATACGGCATAGTCTATTTTGGAAAAACAAAGGGATTAGTCACGTTTACGAAACTGCTCTTTTGTTCTACACACAACGTACGTATAGTAATATTCACTAAACAGACCATCTTCATGACGAATGACATCTAGTAGATGTACCTAAACGAATCGTTGCGGTAACTAATACATCGAGTGATATTTATTAAACACAGAATAACTTTAACGGATAGTTGTTTTCCATAAGTTATTTAATGCTTCTGAGAAAGCCTTATTAAGCAGAAACGTTAAAGGGAATACTTTCTTTCCATCCCATCAGGCAGGTAGCAACTGAGGTTCTGGAAAAGTCACCCATCCTACGGCACCCGTGAACTCTTACTTCCTTCAACCTCGATTACCTGACAGACCCTAGCCGAACAGAACAGTTACGAAAGCAGGCTGCCGACCTTTGGCTAACGACTGTATTTCTACCATTAGTTTACAATATAACAAACTAATTATTTAAAATTAATAAAATACTAAACACGCCATTTATGTAGCGTATAATACAACATATAGCGTTGATTTCTCACCGTTCACATGGGCTCTTAAATCATTCGAATTCTTCAGATTGCTGAGAAGGCGCACTTACTAAGCTGTGACGACATGAAACGTAGATCTCACCGAATGATTTTATCTAAGAAACAAATATAGAACCACTAACAGTTGTTTTTCATTCACTTACGAATTTTAATTGCCTGATTTACTAAACGAAACTAAATCATGTTTACTTTTACCGATACGTTATAGTTTGTTATTGCCTTCGATATGTAGCTCAATATACTCATACACCGCTTAACACACCAGAATCGAAAGGATCATGGTTACGAGGGAAATACGAAACCACTTGAATGATGCGACATGTTCTCTTATTAAAAAACAAATTATGAGAGGGAATAATAGGAGGTAAATATGAAAAGACAGAGTCAAGTTCTTGTTAATTAGTAAATACGAATCAATAAAATTAGGTAAAAAATTAAGTTATGAATGCACCAAGGGCGTTTACTGGTTCTAATGATCAAGCGGCTCCCATATTGCCGAGGGCCTTTGACCCGAAGGCCTTCGACCCGAAAGCCTTCGACCCGAAGGCCTTCGACCCGAAAGCCTTCGACCCGAAAGCCTTCGACCCGAAGGCCTTCGACCCGAAGGCCTTCGACCCGAAGGCCTTCGACCCGAAGGCCTTCGACCCCAAGGCCTTCGACCCCAAGGCCTTTGACCCGAAGGCCTTTGACCCGAAGGCCTTTGACCCGAAGGCCTTTGACCCGAAGGCCTATGACCCGAAGGCTTCTTGTCGCCGCTCGATCATTAGAACCCTTCCAACGCCCTTGGTGCACAAATGACCATTCGTGAAATCTACCACACGCATAATAATTGTATTTCCAATGCGATCGCTTACTAACCCTGTCTAGTCCATTGCACCGCAACATTCACCCGCGCCATGTATGCGCGTGCAGGCAGTGCAACGCCACGTCGCGCGGCTACGACAGCTGCGAGGAGCTGTGCTGCGGGCGCGGCTTCCGCGCCGAGCGCGTGCAGCGCGAGGAGCGCTGCCTCTGCAAGTACTACTGGTGCTGCTACGTGCGCTGCAAGGTGTGCGTGCGCGACCTCACGCTGCACAAGTGCCTCTGACTCAGGTCAGCCTCTGCCGCCCACTACTTTCCTCACAGCCAAGTGGTCTTTTAAAAAATTCAAACGTTCCGATACAGTAGAAGGCTTACCTCAAAAAGTTATTTCAAATCTTTTATTATGATCATGGCTTCAATCAGCACGAAAAAAATCTTATTTTTTTCTAGTCCAGTCTTATCAGATGATTGCATTCTTTGTTTCCAGCGACCCTGTTTTCTGTCGTCAACAGCGCAGGGTCCCCCTGGGTATCTTGCTAATCCTTGAACGCTCCTCGGGTCCAACACTTTAAAACTGTCCAAAAGACAGCCAACTGTTGGCTAGCAAGCCATTGCCGAATATACAATGCATACGAATACAGCTTTTCAAAATTAGCAAACAAAGATGTATTCAGAACATCTTTGTATTCAGAATAAAACGTAATTGTCAACAGTAATTGGAAAAAGTTCATTAAATTCGGATTACCGGCTCCTCAGAAAGACATTTTTGCGTCGGTCCTACACACAGACCTCCTGTGCTTCGCAAAGAAGTTTTTTGAAAAGGGTACATAATGCGCATTGGGGGAAAGGGATATTAAGACGGGATGGCCGAGGTGGCTGAGCGTGTACCGACTCAGCCCTTCGGTCCGAAGGGTCGTGGGTTCCAGTCCCGCCTTGGGAACGATTGTTTGTCCCTTGCCTCTCATGTACGTGTTGTCGCGGAGGGCCTCGCGTTTTCTTGACCCCAGATCAGAGGAGCCCGCAGGTGTGTTGGTGGCTACTGTAGGATTGAATGTGCATCCTATCTGGACGTTAAAGGGTAATCGACTGTCGGCTGCAAACAATCGTACGAAAAAGAACAACCACTGGTGGCTATGACCCAAGGGTGTGTTCCAGGTGTTTCCCGTTCTAGCGGGGAAGGTGGATTGCCACCTATTGTGATATAACACGCACTCCACATACGGAACTAATGATCATAACAGTTGACGCGCTCCGAAACATGAAATTAACAATCGTTCTTAACAGTCAATTAGTGTCTGATCCTGGCACAGAAAGCATGAAAAAAACTCAAATATTCTTTTGCAGAATTCTGACCACCAAAATTTGATTGGAGCAAAAAATTAAAAATCAAATTCAAGATCATAGGAACGAGATCAGATATTTTCAGAGTGATCAATCGCTCATTTAACATAAATAAAATTAATTTTTATCGCACTTTTTATTTCTCATTTTATTTATTAATTTCAAATAAATGTGCAAATAATTGTATTAATAAATTAGTTAGAAAGAACAAAAATTTAAAACTCATTTTCTCTGTTTTCAGAAATTCCTGGGCAACCAAAAGAAAGAGACATAAAATGGACCTTCGACTTGGAAATATCTTCCTAGCAAATGAGTCCCGTCCAACTTCAAAGCACGACTCTGAAGAAAGCTGTAAAAATCTATTAAGAGAACTACGTGGAACACACTTTTTTGTTCTTTGGTACTTGTATGTGTTTCCGTTCATGTTATGTGTAATGTGGGTCAAAAGAAAGTCAGAATGGTATGATGATATGAACACAACTATTTAATGAACAAGGACTATTATCGCAGGACCACAATAAAGGGATAGTAAAAATGATTCAAAAGCGAGTGTGAGTTATTATTTTAGAATTAAAACGTAATTACTGTCTATTATTTCCTAAAATATTGAAGAAAAATATTGTAATACATGCTATGATATGGTCCCGGATTTTTAGGTTTTTAAAAATCCATTTTAGACTTTCGGAATAGGCGAAACAGGTCTTTATAGATTTTAATGAATGAAATGGTAGAAGGGCAGGTACTTCCACAATTTTTATGCTCACAGTCAATCAATATTGAAATTTTGTGTATATATTACCAATGCGTGATGGACTGGATGGATGAACTAAACAAGTATGACTATTTAAGAGTAAATTGTTCCACATATTCGATTACTAAATAAAACATTATATGCCATTAACAAAACAATATACAAATGCACAAAAGTATCTGGATCATACTACAAGACGAAAATTACTGGGACATAAGTTGACTTACCAAATATTTTACTAAGTTATCTATTACAAAATACTTCTCATATCGCGAAGAATGCGTTTGTATAGAAAAAATGTACGAACCACCTCACAAGACGTCCTGGGCGCAATTTCAATTACTGCAATTTGTGCAGGTCCTTAAGATAAATTGCGATTGACAGTTTTTCTATTTAGAAGTGAGCACACACTTTTTATTTTCGAATATCCTGTTGTTTGTTTCAAGAATGAGATATATTTTCGACATTACAACTTTTTCTAGAGGCCCTGGTGCTCTCTTCTTAAAAAAAGAGAGTCGATGATTTCAATGGCCTTTTCTAGCATAATGGTTGAAGATACCAAACAATATTAATTTTGGGAAATGGATGAAGTGAGTCTTAAGGAAAGCTAGGGCACCTCAGATATTGTCACATATAATTAGAACACAATGTTCCATGAGCCATGTCCATGCGTCGTATCCATGAGAGATCTCCATGTGCCATGTCGATGTGTTCATGTGATGTACTGGTTCCGGTGAACGTAAACATCTGGCAACGTTTCTCGCAATTTTTTACCTCTAATAGAAGCTTTAAGAAAAATATTTATACAGAGGAAATAAATGTTTTCACCTCATGAAAATCTCAGCCTCACAACGCACAACGTGCACAAAACAAGTAACGTGAATCTTGGGGATACAGTGATATGCGCCGCCTTCAACATGAAAGAAGCACCGTCTGTACGAAAAGCCAGAAACATTTTGTATCCCCCGGGCCATAATAATCACACCACATCTCAAACTGTTCGCGCCATTGTACTGCGGTTGGCTTTTTTCGACATTTTGAATATGAGATGAGCGCTTAAAGGCACATTTGAATCCAACTTTACCATAATAACATTTGCAATGAAGTGACCACAACTATCAGCTATTTCTTCTACTAACAACTACATGTCATTGTCACCAATATCTTCCCTTATTCCTCTATATAATTTTTAAACTGAGGATAAATTGAAGCCATTGCAATCCATTGTTGAAATCCTCGGCTCCGAAAACATGTTTATTTTATAACGTCTTTAATGTCACAGTCATAAATCTAGGCCGACCACCAAATACATCTTGAACCGAATGCCCACGGAGGTGGTTCCGAGTATCGACATAAGTCACGGCAGTTCCGGATCAGATTAGGGTTCGAGTCCCAACGGTGCCAGAGATTTTCGATATTAGCTAGATAGACTGTCGAGTTCAGTCGCTGTCTGGAGGAGAATTCTAGCGGCAAGCTGCTCTCATCGCTAGTTTCACACGCTGCGAATGCGGGAGCAGAACCCCAAGAAATGGGCCACGAACCACATGCGATCTTTCCTTCATATTCCTTGTCCTATCCTGATCCCTTACTTACACCCACACTAACAAGCACTACATTATAACACATGCCGGGAGACCGGTTTAGAGGGAGCTTGGAGCTTGTCCCGGCTGGGGCGGTGGCCGCTGGTGGGAGATATCTGATTTAGGGAACTCCTCAAGCTGAAGTGTAGGTCGGCACCTGTTTCACCATCCTGAAGGAGAAGAATACCGCCTCCACCCGTGATAAAATATACACTACAGAGCTAATGACCTTAGCATTTGACGCGTCTTGAACTGAGAAATAATCAATCGCCGTGAACAGCTACAACTCATTCTTATTTTGGCAAGACTTACAATGGTTGCTGGACTATGTGGAACACGCAGTAGGAAATAATAAGAAGAATATTATCTACTCGCAGAGACAGTTTTACAATGACTAGAGCCCGGAAGTTCATGACTAGAGCACGATCAGGCATTTATTTTTCCTAAAATAGGAAAGCAAAAAAGGCATTTGTTTCTTTTAAAATTAGAAATCTAGAAGTAATGTATACTGTATAAAGTAGGGGCACAAAAATACAAGTAATGAAAAGGATTTATTATCATAATTAATAATTAAAATGATTCAAACTAAAATTTACATCAGTACTTATGTAGAAGTAAACGATCTTTTTTTTGATTGCATATGACCACCAGTTGTTTACACATTACGTCTACCAGAAATATTATTTATCGGTTTCATTACAGGCAATTATTCGCTCTGGCACACTAAATTTCGATTTGACGTAATTTGTTTTACCTGCAACATTGTCTCTACGAAATGTAATTTTGGACTCTTCTTTTGAATCCTGGAAACGCACGAGTGAAAACGCGTGTACGTGTTGTTTTCCTTCTATGCCCTTGGGCATTCGACTGCTCTGAGGACAGCACCTTATATTATGTACTTCTATCCTCAAAAGGATTAGGAGGTCGAATTCCAAAATTGGATGAGATTCTTCGTGAGCGAACAAAGAATGTTGGAAAAAACAAAATAAAAAAATTCTTGATCGGTATCCACTTAATTCGTTAGTAAAATATTTAACACCTTCTGGCCCTGGAACCTCCGCTTGCATGGAAAGACAAAATACGACCGTACCTACTGGTTATGTGTTTCCTCATAGCTTTCTGATAAGTTTTCACCTTGATCGAGTTCGGTGTCTGTAGAAAAAGGGAACAAATGACAAAAACGGGGGGAAAGGGGGGAAAAGGCCAAATACTAAAAATTGGCATGGTAATTTAAAATAAATGAAAAAGAAGCAAAATAAATATTTAAAATATAAGAAGTACGATAAAGTGATTCTTATTGTTAAAAGTTTTCTAAGCAATAGTAAAATAGGAAGGACATTTTGCTAAAATTCCAGTTTCCCCAATGGCATTCGTTGAAATAAGATAAATATCACAATATTTATGGAGAAGAAAAGCTTTCTTTGCAATTGTTAACGTTTAAAAAATATTGTAAGCTTAGATGAAGGTACACTTGCGAAAGTTTCCCTATTGATAGGTCAATCGGCTGCGAAGTCTACAAAAAGCGGAACTAATTGTAAGCGAAGTCTGCGAATAAAAAGTTTTGCGAATTTTTTCAAGAAGTGATTGCGAGGGAATTTCGGAAATACTCATTTGGGAATTCTGGATTTAATTTGATGCGTTAGTTCACATACTACGAGTTTTTACAGGCGTAAAGGAACACTTGAATATGTTTTATTTCTATACATCATGTTTATTATATTATACATAAAATGTTTTATATTATATTTACTCACTTCAGCAAAGTTTTGTTTCTTATGATCACACCCATTTTTTTAAATATTTGTACCCAGCTAAACGTGTTGTGAAAGGATCTTCAATTTCTTTCGTTATTTTCATGCAATCGATATTGGAGATTTTAAGGATTTTTATCACTGATCTCTTAGATTTTTAAGACGAGATAAATTATTGTAGCAATAACATACCCTGCAGTTGTTCGTTCAAGAAACAAAATTGCACCTATATTGTACAGGGATTGTGTACACCAAACATCACTTTCCTCCTTTGATCACGTTTTATTTTCTTTATTTGTTCAACGTTCTATGCTTTTATTCTGAAACATGGTTATTTCTCAACATAAATGTATATGATATATTTCAAATTTTAGAGAGAAATGAAATTAAGTTCGTGTCTTCTTAGGTTATTATCTCACCTTTCATACGAATTCGTACAACTCCCAAAACACTAAAAGAATTTGAAAGGTGCTGCTCAGAGGGCTTCACTCGCTTCCTAATGTCAGTACCAGTGGCGAGGTTTAAATCTTGTCATTTGTTCTCTCTGCAATCTCCCTAAGAGCAATGCCGACCCTACGCATGGGCAGACCGGGCGATCGCCTGCAGCCTCAAGTCAAGGAACCCAATGATGGGACTGATGGGGGAAAAATATTAAAAAATTGAAAAAGAAATTAGAACCCGAGAAAACGTTATCGTAATTTCTTAAGTCACGGTACAGTAGTTTGATATTTCATAAAAAATTCAATTAATTTTTTACCTTCAATGTGTGTGTGTGTGTGTGTGTGTGTGTGTGTGTGTGGTCATAACTTGCGACGTAGGACTCAATGAAATATATCAAATGCCGCTAATTCTGAAATAAGTTCTACTAAAATTGATATTTACTTCATGTATTTATCAAGTAATTTTATTAAAGACTAAACGCAACATATTTTAGAATTATCACTTCACCATGGAAATTGAATTATTTGATCACTTAATGCTTTTAATTAAAATTTTAATTTAAAATATATTTCCCAAAACTTGTTCTAGTTTAAACGTAATTTTTGTTATTTGTTGAAATAAAATAACTCAGTTTTTTTATTCAACTTTCACATTTTTATAGGAATGGATGTGGAGTTCTTGAGTTTAGGTCTTGGTAGAGATAAAAAGGATTCTACATTTTCTTTTCATTTTCTACTACGACATAAACTCAAGAACACCTCATCCATTCCTATGGAACTCAAGGGTTCAAGAAAAACTAAAATATTTAACATTTTTAATTTTTCGAGGGCTTGCTACGGATTTCAGCATTGACCCGAGCCCCAAATTACCTAGCTCCGGCGCTGCCAACGGGAGACCATCGACCACTCACCTCTCTGCCTGCCGCTCCGTGAATGGACGTCACTCAAGGTCGCTCGACGGTCGACGCTGATCAGTGCAGGGCTTTGGGACCGAACGAGGCCGACGATTTGCGGTGCAAGGAATTTTGCGAAAGATTTCCGATGTGTTTTGAAGCATTTAGATGATAATGGGAATGTTCTCTTAAATCACCGATATAAATTTGGGGCCAAATTACGACTACAAGTTCGAAGTCTGCTTTCGGCTGCAAGATATATTTTTATGACTAACAGAAGCTACCATTCAGTTAACAAAATTAGAGGAACAAATTTCAAACAAGTCAACAAAGGAAAATATTACAGTATAAAATTTCGAGTTCTGTCCCCCTATATTGTTCACGTTTTGGAAAAAATTATATATGTTCATTAAATAGCACGACTTTGTACATATCAATGACAATTTTTTTTTCGAGAGAAACAAACAAGTTTTCCTCAAAAGCTACACACAAGTATACGATTAATCAATTGAAATAGGGGATACATCCCGATATGAAACAACCATTTTCGTGAATGCTTCTAAGTGAAACTCTCCTCAGAACTCCTTGGCAAGAAACTGAGCCATTACGATACATTAAAGGATGCCAATGTAAATGTGTTATTGTGTTTCCGCGCAAGAATCTGTCACCAGAATACCTTCAAAATTACTCCACCAATTGTTTCAAATATGGTAGCTTAAATTAGATAATTTGTAACTACTCTTAATAACAGTTCTTAACAACCTTTAAGAATGTTGATGAACAAGATACCTAAGAATACATTCAAAGACCCCACAAATGTCCTCTCAATACGGTCAGATTTATTTCAACAGAATTTTAACTCTTGAAACTGTTGTACTTTTCTCAGACACTAGCAAATATAGAACTTTAAGAAAATTCCGGATTAACCACTTTTTCGCGATTATTTATAAATTACGCCTTATAAACAGTTTACTTAATAGCATTACAACCAAAATAAGGCAATTCTACTTATTTTTTTAATGCGTCCACATTTAAAGTTCTGTTACTTATTTGGAACAACTTTGAAAAATGAATTTCTAATTCTAGCTGTAATTATAATTTGTAGCGAGCAAAAAAATCAACTTACTTGCATTGAATTTTCTGGTCAGTAAAATTCGTTGTTCAGTCATTCATTAGCAACTCAGCTGCACACAAACGGTAAGACAAAAGGCTAAAAGCAATTTGCAAAACACAAACAAAATATACACTTATCAGTGTGACGAAACCCCTACGGCCCTTGTGTAAGGGCGTAGAAAGAACCTCGTCGAAACTGATAAAGCAGTACTTGTCAGCAGAACGACCATAACCGGTCGAGATGTTGGAGCTTATGATTGCGCACTCCTGTGGTGATCTTCGAAACTACTTAAACAAAAGAGGGGTGAGAGATTGGAAGCGGAAGTTGAAATCAATGACCCTCTGATCCCATGAGGAACGTTTATGCAAATAACATGTCCATCAAATCACATTTTTTAGAAACTGAAAAAAGTTTGGTTTACAAGTTATCGTCTTTTTAAACATTGTAATATTCTGTACTGCATACCAGTATTGTTTCAATAGTCTACCTATAATGCTATCAAATTAGTTATTTATAATTATGATGATATATAGGTTACATGTTGGACATGCTTATTTTTGCTTGGAAAAATATTTGCTTTTGTTCAAAGCACTTGCGGACATGTTTTCTTTTGAATAATATAGAACTACCATTATCATCACATTAAATTATGATAAATTATTTTACTGCAGTATGTATGCAAACATTTTATTTTTCCAAACAGACAAAACTACTACAACAATGTCTGTACCTAATCTAACCATTTTTTGGCCTATAAAGAAGTGACAAAGAACTATAAAGAAATTAAAATATGTAAGCGCCAGCCACGGTCATCTACTGAGCAACCACTATTATCGTCCAGTTCTTGGCTATCCATTACCCTTTTTGATTTTCAGCTCTTGATCCATCAACAGCAAAAGAATACCATTGCAGCCCAGGAGTATCGGAGGAATTTTCTTCATATATCTCCTACAAGTTAAATCAATAGACTTGCTACATAAGATATCTTTGCTAATGGTATACGGCTGTCAACTGACACCTGCTGAAGGCTAATTTGTACCATTTTTGTTAATGAAAAACACGTTTCCAAAGTTACAGTTAAAAGTCCGAGGTTAAAGCAGGAACTTCATTAAATCTAAAATATTCTTGTGGGATAACTTTGTGTGAATCTTCTTCCCTTTCGTTGTTTTCTGAATAATGATTTGCTTCACGTTTTGATGTTCTCTGAATTCATGCACATACTTAAGTTATTGTGTCCTTGAGATCACAACCTTCGAATAAAAAAAATTATATTTGAAAATATTTTGCCTATTGTTCTTATAAAAAATCACTAAATGTTTCATAGTGAATAAGTAGTTTGTCTTAGTGACAAATTTATTCGAAACGATTGTTTTGAATCTTTATTCACAACGAACTTTTTTTATTCGAAATGATTGTATTTTCCATTGCGAAGCAATAAACCCATCACCAAAAGCTAGATAGCCGCTAGAGTATCGGAAGAAATGCAGAAGTTCTAGAAGTACAGAATGAAACAGCTAGATCCGCCAGTTGCAAGTTAGCTGGAATTTTCCTCACAAGATCGCGCCATGCGACTATTACGAATGAAGTTCGCGTTGTGTGTGTCTACAAGCTTCGAAGTTACGATGTTGATATAATTCACAAATACAGCCATTATTATTCAAATGCAACTAATAATTTGTACAATGATTCACCAGCGTATACACTTTTATGAGTATATCTCTGTCAAAATTGAGACGTCTGGTGAAAGACAGGGTAAGAGCAATCCAGAGAAAGAATAATGAAAACTACCATCCAATTAGCAGGAGTTGAATGAGTACTTATTTATTTAGTCAAAAAACAGTAAAAACTGTATATAACGTTTGGGGGATAAGATCATCTATGCACGTTTTCTTCAGTTCCAGAATTCTTCCCAACATTTTCACTATAAATAGTTGAAAGATGAATAAAAGTTTTTAAAAGCCAAACAAAATAAATAAAAATAGTTTTTTTAAAAAAATCACGATTAGCAACATTTGAAAAATTGGCATTTTCCTGAGATATAGAAACTTTACGTGCAACGGTAAACAAACTACAGATTTGATTTTTCTGCATTGCTAACTAAATAGTAACTCACCCTCAGCTCTACTCCTACCGCTAGAAGGAAAAGGAGAATTCAACAACACGTGCGCATAGTGAAGCTGCATTGGGGGTCATTGACCCGGAAGTTGTAGTACATTATTTGTAACAAGTATACTAAGTATTTTTTAAATATACAATACAAATGTACACTGATTTATTATAAATCAATTTTGTTCAAATAAACATTCTTTTTCTTTTTGATGATCAGTGAAGTCTCTAATTGTATATGAACAGTTATGCAGCAGAAAATATTTTATTTTTAACTTTAATTTGTGTACAGACTTCAATTGTTTAATGTCATCTGGCAATGCGTTCTAATGTAACGCACAAGCATTGTATGCAGATTTCTTAATTATTATAGTTTGCAATAAAAATTAATTTTTGAACAATGTTTTAATAATAATAATGATTTTTAAAATAATGACTCACATATAACAAACAGAAAGGTATAATCAGTATATAAGCCATTACAAGGTAACAGGAAGTGTATCCTGAAGTTGTATGTTTCGGATAAAACGTTTACACGATATAGCAAGCTGTTAAACAATCTATTATAGTGTTACAGAGAGTTCATTTTTTATATTATTAGTAAATATGTCTAATAAGTCTTTAATGAGCGCAAATGCATAGTATATTATATCAGCTATTAACTTTCATTGTCATTATTGAATTTGTAAACAAATTGTGAAGATTTCAAATGATTATACAAGACTGTCGTTTATTAAGGGATGATGATTATACAGGACGTCGCTGCACATTTTCACATAATAATTCAAAACTAATTTTACATACAATAATTCGCAATTTTATCGCAACCGACTTTCATGTATTTTTTCTGAATTGAAAAACCATTCTCAAGTGGGTGAGTGGAGTCATGTTTCTATTTTCAAGTTATAAATCTTATTTTATTTAAAGGGTTCTTTGAAAATCAATGTTTCATTTTCATCAGATTAAATAAACTTTGAGACACAGCACAGTGCTTTAAAAATATTCATAATTAAAAGCATGCCACGCGTTTCACTGTTATACATCGTGCGATGAGTTAAAGTAATAACATTTAAACTACCAAAACTGCACTTTTACTTTCAATCTTTTTGGCAACTGAATTTCACAAAAGGTTACAAAAGCACTCGAAGCCTCGAAAACTGGGAGGCTGGTAGCGCGTGCTATGTCTGACTCTATGTTAAACCGGTCCTCTATGGAAACAACAAAAGGCGTTCGCAATGTTAGCTTGCATTCTTGACGCTACCTAGTCCGCTGCTATGAGACAAAGTTGAACACAATATCTTTCAGAAATAATATTTTTATGAAAATACTTTAATGTAGAAACTCTCTACATGTCAGAAAACAGTTGGGGAATTTGGTGGTGTTTTTTCAAGGAAATGTGGTAACAGAAAAATATTGACTAAGCAGGTTGTACTGACATTTTTAATGATATTAAATTGCAGCAGCTAGTTTCACTTGCGTGGATAATTCTTCAAAATAAATAAACATTCTGAGATTTTGGAAAGTTATATGCTCTTCGCAAGATATCCCCCATCAGAATCGTTTCCAGGCCTGTGGGAGTGAAAATTCTAGATACTACTTAGGAAGATTACATAGCAGCGCAGCTCTCGAGCGGGAGGAATAGATAAATGAAAAAATGGACTCGCATCGCCACTTCAAAAAGGCAGAGGACGTCAAGCGCGTTCTGGAGGAACTGAAGAGTTGCAATGGGCAGTTGGCCCAAGAGCTCGCGGCCATCGAGAACGAGCTCACAAGTATGAAAGGAAACTTCAAGTCGATGGTGGACCTCTCCGGAGAGTTCGACACGACCTCCAAGCCGCCTCCGACGTTCAGACTGGTCGTGTGAGTATGAATCGCGCAACTTTCCTTGAACGATGATCTTGCTTCCCCTTCTCTGATACAATAAACAGTCGTGAAGTCGAAAGCTCGCAGCAAGCACAGTTGTCAATATTCCAAACACGTCTTCACAGTAGCGAAATAGAAACTATTTCTTGAAGACGAGAACTTCTGTCCATGAGTTTATCCAAAAAAATCTAAGAAATGACGAAGAATTCTTTATCAAACCATGTTTTATCTTATAAATTTATTCTTCAATTGTGTAAATACAACAGTTAAATAACAAGATACATAATATATACAAATAATACACTCCAAACTAAGAATATAATAATATGCCACTTACTAAGCCCTTTCCTGTATTTATCAAACATACTAATCCTGACTGCTTTGTCTTATAATAACAATCTCACCTTATTTTGAACATTCCACATTGTTCACATTCTTCCTTCTTCAAAAACCAGACATCTCTCTAAAATATGTTTCCAATCTTCCTTTTCTATCTCATAGATCCTACATTTACCCCATCAGTATTCAGCCAATATTTACTTACTATCATTTCATTACCTAACATATATCTTGCTATCCTACGTCTGTTACTTTCCTTACATTTACCTTTTAATTAGCAGTGAATATTATACATCAGAATAATTTTAAACCGTTTTTTAAAATTTGAATTCCTTATTTTTCGTAATCTTCCTGTAATAACTGATTTTTATCTCTTTGTATCAACTCGTTACTTAAATCTATTCCTTTTCCTTATCTCCTTGACCCCCTTCCAAGAAGTAACCTTTATCATTCCAAAAACTTTAGATTTTCCAATCTCTGTGTCTTTATCTATTTCCCAATAAACATGATTGAATAACTCATTTCCCTTCCCTCTCCTATTCAAGTGTTTTTACTTCCTATTTTCCCCTAAAACCTTCTTCGTTCAGGTTATCATTCGCATTTTAATTTTCTACCATCTATCTTATTCTCCTTCCTCTGCTCCTGGGGATTGCTTTTCTTGGAAGTCTATTTCCTCCATGAATTTCCCTACTATCGCCACATGATTAAGTTTTGCCATGTCATATCTAACGATGCTGTCAGATTTCTGTGTTCTATTGAAAGATATTCTCTGTCTAAATTTAGCACTTACAAGGAAATGTTCTGAGTCACAGTCTGGCTTTCTCAATTTCTGTGTACATGTTATTTCTGGTGCGTTTCAAGTCCCCTTAAGGATTTCTTTATGTGGGTATAGTATACTACGAATGACGAGAGTCTCTGACAGGGGAAGAGCCACCCCTCTACTGGCATTATCGTCATTTCTAAATGAGCTTAATGATGACATATTGTCTGGGACAAAATTGAAAAACTAAAAAAAAAAAAGAAACTATTATTGGTGGTCAAAACGGAAAGGGAATTACTGATAGCTAATACATGTTTTGCTTTTTACTAAAATGACCCACCTGGTATAAGAACATATTTAAAAAAAGTATGGATACAATTTTAAGTCTTCGCTGCTCAAAGAAAGGCCTTACTTAATGAGCAGATGTCACTGTAGAATCATGCGAATTTCATGACACGCAACACCTGTACTACGAGACAGAAGTAAGGAAATTGATGAATAGCTAATATGGGGGAGTCAGATCACTTCGTAACAGGCAGATGAACAGCTTGGAAAACGGCCTTGATGATGAAGGGGAGAGTTCCTCCCCTCGGGCTCCGTCCCTCTTGTCATGTCGGGAGCCAAGACCTCGTCCCGGCGGGGGCGAGGGCACGCTGGTGGGAATACCTGGTTAGGGAGGACCTCGCTAGCCAACGGTAGGTCGGCGCCGGATCTCACCATCCAGCGGGAGAAGATCACCGACACCTCTCGCTATAAAACCATGAACTATACATACGGCACTAATGACCTTCGCTGCTGACGCACCCAGAATCACTTATGAATTAAAATCTGTGCGTGGCATCTTCGGGGTGTGCAAAGGTCATCCCTTGCCACGCCACAGGCGCTCTCTGCGATCGTATTCAAAGTGAATTGACTGATACAGTGTTAAAGGAGTAGAGCCACCACATTCAACGGAAGAGGGAACATTGGTAGGCGTTTGACAATTAAAATTCTATCTCAAGCGCTAAGGAACATTTCATTCTAAGCGTCTTTGTAGTAACGTGATCAATGTTGACGGTTGAAGGAGTGACGAAGGTCGGATGCGCTCTGTCGTTAGGGAAGAGCTGGAGAAGGACCTCCGGCGCAGCGAGGTGAAGCAGACGACGCACCTCTTGACGGGTGGGCGGGTCCACGAGGCCGCGCCTCCCGGCCAGACCCCCGCCCCCACCGCGACCAACGCCCCGAGACACAATTAGCCTCTCCGCGTTGAAGCTGTACGAAAGTACATAAATACTGCCTTTCAAACATTTTCATTTTATTCAATGAACAAAAGATATGAAGTACTTCTTGTTACATAACGCAGAGTATCGCAGAGCTAACCACATTGTTTTTGTATTTAGCCATTGCACCTCCCGCAAAGGGCAATTAGCTTCGACGCCGTTAGACCCGGGGTTCTTGTCGCTCACCCAACCAGGAACCCGCGACGTCTCGAATTCGCTTATCCTTCGTGAATTCACATAGATGGAATTCGGCTAGCGATGCCGGTTTCGCGGTCGTGGCCTTTCGGTAAAACCATCCCAACCTGGATGGCCGAGGGCAACCCCGAAAACCTTGGTCAGGATGGCCGTCACGAGTATTGAACCCGGGCCAACCGAATGCAAAGTCAGCGCGCTACGCTCTGAGTTACTTCGCTCGGCTATCACATTGTAGAATTAACAAAATTTAATAAACTTGTGCATTATAGGCAATTCATACAAAGACGATCTTTGATGAATTTATTACATTAATCATCGTTCATTACTACACCTCGTACATCTCTGGCTGATCTTCCGTGTCCACATTAGAAGAGCTCATGTTCTCGAAAATATTTTGGGTCTCAAGTTCTCTCACAATACCGTCAAAAACCATTATGCATTTTCGTATTGCATACCTTGTAACAAATTAGGTCAGTATTTTTGAAACGATTTGTCACTACTTTTACAGCAGTGCGACATTTCAAGTTTAACTTTTAGATGAGTTTTAAGCGGGTAAACGTGATTTATCTTAACATTAATACCAACGTTTGCAAAAAATGCTGTGGTACAATACAGAAACAATTTAAAGAAACCATTTTGAGAACTACTTCTATCAACGATACTTAGTTGTAATATTAAATGACACTACCTTAATACTTATCTACCTTAATATCTTTTGTGTTTTGAATTGGTTCTTAATGACCGTTCGTCGAGCATTAAGCAAACTGCAAAGAAATACAATGATAAATTAGCAATTTTGTTACAAGGCAAGTACAAATTATTAGTACTGTGACGTTGTTTAAAACCCAAAATGTTGATCAAAAACTCTGAACTCCAGATCACCCGTTTTTAATTTCATTCACATTATTGCTTTATCTCCTTTCCCATCTTTTAGTGACTACCGACAAGCAAACCCTCTCCTTGTGACTGCACAGCGACCACGTGGCCAGGTCAGCCCCCGCCCCTGCGTTCACCGCGATCCGCCCCCGTTGCTGTCAGCCAGCCGCGGTCACACCTGTCTCCCCTCTTCCGAAGCAGGGATGGATTTCCAGCTTGTCGCTGCGGAGGAGGCCACAAAATCGAAAACCTGCCGGAAAAATCTTTCAAAATAACTAGAACACACCACTTAAAACAATAACTGTTTTTTCAATTTTTTTAAAATAGAAATACAAACGTTTTAGTAGAGTGCTGCTTGATTATCATCCCAACATATTTTAAAACGTTTGTAGAATAGTTTATAGATGTCTTACAGGATGTGGGTCTCCTAAGCAACTGCATATTTTCCTTGCAGATAAATCCGGACCTATTCCTCACTGACCGAATCGACATCTTTCTGTCATAGGTGTGAACGTCACCCTGGTCGACGTCGTTCTTTCACATTTTTGACATCACAATCCTTTCCTTAAAATTACACATACAAATACATTATATTTGATATATCTTATTCACTATAATTCATTTTATACATTCCAATTAATGGTAACTATTTAAAAATTAAGTCGAATTATTTTGTGGTCGTCCAAAAATTACACTAGAGGGAGCGGCGGAAACAATGCGTTTTAAAACCTTAAAACCTGACTTTTGTATCCTCTGGGGAACACGACTTTTGTATTCTAAGCTTTAACCTGCAAAACTAGACTTTTATTCCAAGTTTGAAAAAAAATTTCACTCAAAATTTGCATTTCTGTACATCAAAGCATCTAATTAGTAATATGAATAATATACGTATTTTTTGCACGTGAACGATATTAGTTTCTGTAAATTTTCGTAGAGATGTTATTTTTTCACTAAATATAACATTACAAAAAAACAAGGGTATGGAAGGACTCTGCATGGGCTACAAATCCACACAATACTCTTTTGTATTGTATTTCTCAGCTGTGAGAGAGGAGCGTGAAGCCCAAAGATCCCCCTTTCTCATAGGAAGGTTTTCAAATTTGTAGGTATAGCAGGCAATTAACACTGCCATCCTCTCACAACATGAAGAACTGAATATTGCCCTGAAATATCTACAAAATGATTTAAATACCTTAATTAAATCGACTGATAAATGGAGAATCAAGATAAACCTAAACAAATCACAAGCTAAAATTTTCCCTCTTAAAAGAGTCGCATCTCCTCCAGAGGTAACAATCAGTAACAAGCCTGTTCTGTGCCTAAACAATAACCAACCCATCAAATACGTAAGAGTTAAATCAGATAGGAGATTAACATGGCAGAACCACATAGTTGATATTGCTATGCAAAAATGGTCAAACTTTACCCATTAATAAATAAAAAATTTGCATTATGAATAGAATATGTAGGGACAATTTTTAAATCTATAATTTGCCCGTCGCTCACCTATGCGTGCTCAGTATGATGAGGCGCTGCAAACACGCATATTAATAAATTGCAAATAATCCAAAACAAATTTCTAAGACCGGTTACCAAAGCTCCCTGGTTTATTCCTAATGCACAAATCCAAAGAGAATTAAATATTAGTGGCATTAAAGTGTACATAAATAAACTATCGATTTTTTAAAATTTAAGGCTTGAAGCTTGTCCTAGCAAACGAACTTTCAACCTTGGCCGTACAGCTTAAACACCTTCCAGGATATTGTCACACTTTCTAAAAGATCGCTTAAAGCCGCCATGAATTGCTGGTTATACGTATAAACATTATATTTATTGTAATAACTGTATATATGTGTTATTCACAAGTGTGATATTTTTACTCAATGTATATTTTTGAAAAAGTAAAGAGAAACTGTGTATAGATTGAAACATATGCTCAAGTAAGTATACTTATGCCCTGATGTAACTGGAAAAGACTGTTATGTTCTTCATGTAATGTTTATTTTGTAAATAATAACCACCGAAAGGCCGAACGGGTAAGAAAGAAAAAAAAAGATAAGTGTTTCACCGAAAATACTATGACTGTTTAGGGAACGTGTGTGGCTGGGGAAAAGATTGATGTGTCGGGAAGTACATAACTTATTTTCCTTTAACTAAGTATATATGGAAAACACCTCAAACACCTCATTCATACCATTCCTAGTATAGTGCTATTTTCCCTTTTACATTACTCAATCGTAAGAAAGTACTGAGATCGGTATTCCGAAAAAACATTCTTAATCTGTTTCCTTGTGGATCTGTTTTGTTCCCGATATCGAGGTGTAAAATATTTCCAGCATGAATTCTAAGAATAACAAAAATGGTTAAAGTTTTTGTTATATATTTATTAACACAAAAACAACCATCTTCAATACACAATTTGTATGCTTTGTATGAACACTAAAACACACAAAAAGTACAGAATGCTAACACTGAGTTAAATGAGTAAGTAGCTTTATATAACTTTATGAGAATCATTCTACAATTTTACTAGTCAAATTACTAACTGAAAAATCTTACGACAAAAAAACTATTCTTGAGATATGAACCTCACTCGTAAACTTCATAAATATCACTCAAATGTTACCTTACCTTACTAAAGTACATACACTTAAATTTCGTTATAAGAGTTAACGAAAAAACCAATTATATTTTGGGATAACTGACTGTCAATGAAACACACTCTTATAATATGTATGAATATGATGTTGAGCGAGTTTGTAATAAAAATATACATTTACAAAATAACGGGAAAGTCTTTCGAAATATTTATTTCGAAGAAAATGAGTTAACAAAATTGGCGTAGTAGAACGGTGTGATTAGGATTCAGGTAAGTATCGGCTCCCAATTTAAAAATTCAAACACGTGAATTCAAACTTAATTTGTTATAAATATAGTAAGATACTTAGAAACGAAAACGAAATGGCCAACCGTGGCATTTTCACGCACACCGATTTACCTACAATATAAACTTGTAACATTAAACAGAATGTTGAAGCAAAATCAACTGATCGATCAATCCAATCAATCAATCCATCTTCGGCATTACAACTAGAAATGCATTAATGCTAAGAACGAGAAAATCAGTGCTTCTATTTGGTAATTCCTGGAGATTTCAGAATGACTTTAACAAGTCTGTTAATCACAGTCTCCTTGAAAATTGTTGAAATAGACATTTTTAATACTCAATGAAATTAAAACAATGTGGCTTGAGATACACCATAGAAATTATATATGAAAGTAATAGCAGAATAAGATGTTATTAAATAATTTAAAATGAAAAAACGACTGCTTGTAGTATTTTTTTTAGCTTTGAAGTCACCACTTGTGGATCTGGGATGGTAACATGTCGTTGTAACATGTCGTTGTCCGTAGAGCAAAAAACCAAAGGCTGCAAACAAATGGAAAGAAACTATCTTTAGTTGTACATATAAAGGCACAAGCGCAGAAAAGTATGAAACGTAAGAGCATTGCAAAATCCACCAGAATCTGGAGATTTATTGGAGGGAGATTGATTAAAGTACACACGAATGTAAAATGAGAAAAGAATGAAAAGTGAAATTTAGAAAATGTAGTCATGTCGGAAGACGTAGAACGAGAGAAGCAACAGAAGAAGGGTCGATATCGAATGCAATTTAAATAAATAGGGAAACGATCAAATGCACAAGTTAAAAAAGTGAACTGCATTCCTTTTCGTACAACAGTAGGTAGCTAATAAGAAGAAAGCAAACGAGCGAATTAAAGAAGGTTGCATCTTTCAACAATAGGTTTTCTAAGTAGGAGATAAAAGGGGAGAGAGGAGACGAGAAGTAGACGAGGGTAGGAGAGGGAAGTATTAACTTTCTTGCATTATTAATTGAGGTTTTTGTGATTCATACTCCACAACCCGTCCTTATGTGCCAATCGGATTTGTGCCATACTGGCGTCATCTGGTTTTCAAATCATTCCTGTGGAATGAGCCGACAGATTAAATCGCGTCAAATCCCAGAAACGTAAAACATAATGAGTGCAATACTTGTATACAGAACGGAGCGAAAGACAGAAGTGTTGGATTCATGGAGAAAAATATCCCAACCGTGCTGTACCAACCCGAGTGTAGCCACCGTCGTGCCACTGAACGGGATAACGCGAGCCGAATTTATCTGTCACCTGTTATCAAGGCAACTGGTTCGAGAACAGGAAGCAACCATCCGGCGGCCCTGCTGTAAGAAAAAGATACGGGATAGGTACAAATAACACTTACATGTAAATTTTATCAGCTAGCGTCATACTGAAGACCAACCTTGCATATCCTTGAAAAGAAAATGTGTCTTACTTGTACCATGTTCACTACAATAAGAATTTGCTGTGTATTTTCGGGGAATTAATAGACAAAATGGGAGAATTTTAAAGTTAAAAAAAATTGTTACGCCAGTGGGGTGCACTTTGCTAAACAAAACCAGTAAATCCAGACTTCTAAGCTACATGTTCCGTCTCTCGTTGCACGAGATTCACCCAGATCTTCGTGGAAGGGGATTGGCAACCAGTTGCGAGATGAGTATCACCTCTGACCGTACCCAGTCATAAGTGTGGCTCATTTTATGGACGGGGCAAACTTCTCTGGCGGACAGTTCAGCGGCAAATTACCTTTGAGTATTCCAATATTACCAAGGGGGAAGGGCAGCTCATAGAGAAACCGATAATTGTTTGTTTTTTAATAGATTATATTTTGTATAAAGCTGAAAATTATTGACCTTGATTTGTTTGATCAAAATCCGATGCGGTTTATCACAACACTTTCTAATAATTTGAGTTATTACAGAGACTTTCGCCATTGATAAAAAATATTTGATACTATTCAGTCGAATTCAGATTACATTTTGGAAATATTTATAGGATTTTAAATATTAGTGTAATGTAGATATTAATACATACAGTAATGTAATGTATTACATATAGTAATGTTATGAACTTACATCGGACTTATCATACTTACGGAACATACTTTATTTGACATAGAAATGTAACAGATTTTGTCAAAGTCGATTGTGTTCGTCTATCTATTACTTTCAAAGGTCAATCTATTACTTTACAAAACTCGTAAAAAACATGAAAAAATCGAAATTTATGCCGTGGGCTTCGGAGTCCCCTCCCCTTTGGTAATGCATTGAAGCACATACACGTTGCTATTGCTAAGGTTATGAGGTTCATATGTACTCTCGAGCAGTAGGGGACAGAGAAGTCCTTGAGATGCATAATAGAGGATATAATTCGGACTAGTTGTGAAATGTCATCAGTGTATATGCGTATATTTCGAGTCGCGTGTTGCATGTGTTCGGAATTAATAGTGTATGTATGTGTTCTATGGTGTGGTAATCGATGTGAGATACGTTGCTGTTGCACATGTAATAATACTACAGCACGTTCACATGCTGGTATGTGCAAATTCTTCCTTGGTACCATTTAGGTATTTATGTATTTTTATTGTCTCGGTCTGTTTTGTTTAGATTTATGAATTCCTTTCTGTTTGGCCTTTGCCCTCAAGGAATGTGCTTGGGTTGAAAATAAATAAATCAATTAAAAAAATACGATACCTCCGTCTAGTCCTGGAGGCGCGGCTGGTCGACGTGGCGCACCAGGGCGTGGGCGTGGGCCAGGGCCTGGCCCTGGGCCTGGGCCTGGGCTTGCGCGTGGGCGAGGGCGAGAGCCCAGGGCGGAGGGGCGGTGGAGGCCGAGGCCGAGGCGGAGGCGGCGATGGAGGCGGCGCGCGCCTGCGCTGCGCGCTGCGGGCTCTCGCGCAGCAGCTGCACCTCGGCCGTCAGCTGCTGCGTCTCGGCCTCGACCGCGCGGATCTGCGCGTCGATGGCGCTGATCTCGCGCTCGTTCTCCGCCGACTCGCGGTCCAGCTGCTCGCTGCGCGCACACACACACACGCTTGCACTCCCGGCTCTGGGCACGGCAAATGCTCTCGTTATTACTAGTCACGTTACTTTGGGGAATGACCTATCCCGGAGATGGCGAAGTTCCTCACCGCTGGAACCTGAAATCTACCCACCGGTTTGCGCAGTCTCACGCTCTAAGCTCTCCCTCGGCTCTCGACTCGTGTAAACGTGTTTGTGTGAGAGGAGAGGAGGGGACGGATCGCGCGTGCTCTACGCTCCTCTGTGAGGCAACTGCTTCGGAATTCGGCAAGTGTGGATCGGAGACTATCAGAGAAGCCGGACACCAGAATTCTTCTCCAGACAACTGAATTCGATGTAGCTATCTACCTAATATCCACCACGTCGGGGCTCGAACACTAGAACTCCCGGTCAGTGTTGCAGCAGTTTTGGGCTACGCCGCAGGGGCTTCTTGGTGAGGTACCGGTACTACTAGTTTCTTTACTTTCTCACTACGAAGTAGAAATACTATGTACGAAGTATTATGTAATGCTGGGAATTTGCGGTAGAAAAACTTATTAAGATCCCTGGTAACGAAGAAGTGGATAGGAGTCCAGTTGCTAAATTTAGGGGAAAATCCTCTATGACATGGCGAAGCCAAAACCCATGTTTTGTGGGGCCTTCACACTAAACAATCGAATGACGGCAAAACGTGTGTCCGTCTGTGAACAACGCTAGCGGCTAAACCGTTCAGCAGATTTTCTCCAAAATTGATATTCCCCAATTGATCTGGCTTATGACGTGACCTCTTTTTGAATTGTTCAAAAACATGTCTCCATCGCCTGTGATTACATTTTGTTGTTCGATAGCGTGAAGGAGTTTAAGAGAATGATGCAGGTCTCATGTTCGGTGAAAACCCTCACGTTTCGAAAATTCCTTTCTTTTTCTCTGAAAATTTTGAGGTAGCAAAACTGTAAACTCATAACTGTTCTCTCTGTATTCTTGGCGTATCGATTTTTGTACCTTAAAAGATTTAGCACCAAGTACTTGATACTACGTTTGATTCCTCATGTTTAGAAGTGCAATCTCATCATGAATTTGATATTATTATTATTATTATTATTATTATTATTATTATTATTATTATTATTATTATTATTACGCAAACCACTCGGGAGGTTCACAGACAGGGTTCATTCTTTTTATGAAGCGGACTTGGGTTCGATACCCGGTCAGAACAAAAACCAAATGAGTGTACCTTTCCAATAAATATCATCACGTAGTTGTGTGTCGAAGACAAGGACCAGGTACGGTGATAAGAATTCGTCGTGCTCGCTACGAGTCTCCCTTCCTCCAAGCGCAGATGAATAGCAACAGGGCCCAGCTCTGGAACCCACTAGCTGGCAAAATTCGTATTAATCGCTATTTTTGTTATAACTATTCTCATTATTATTACAGTCGACTCCGGTTGTAGTGAATTCGGTTATAGTGAATTAAGTCACTGGTCCCGTTTCACTTACATTACAAATAAGCATAAGAAGATCCCATTATAATGAACCACGATTATAGGAAATACAAGGAACTGGAAATTAATTCCCTCCTGGAAAGGAATATATCGTGTCAGTGCCACAAACTCCAATATTAGGCAGCTCGAAAAAAAGATCGGCTAAAGGTCATAATAGAATAAGTCCCCCCCGAGGTGAACGTAGCGGACCCGGAATGGGGACCTTACTGATGACTTCATGCGACTCAGTTTCAAGCTTGATGTTACGTGATATTCCGCGAGTCAAAGCGCGTTGTATTCTACGTAGGCGACAGCAAGCGCACGACTGCCACAGCTTCCCGATACCCGCCATGCCGCGCGGAAAAGCGATCAGTTTCATTAGCCGCTTGCGCCTCGCCTCTACCGAAAAGATCTCGTATGTTATTAGATGAGTAAAAGGGTCTTCGAAGAGTGGGGCAGTGTTGCAACTGTGGAAGATGCATTGAAGGGTGCCAAGACCGAGTTTGAGACAGTGGACAATACAGGATCAAGTATGGCGAGAGCGCGAACTCTGGAGAAGGATCTAGAGAAATTAGTAACGAAAAATATACGAAGCAAACAATTGAAAATTATTCATTTTTTAAAGAACAAATAAACATATTGAAATTTTCAGTTCGTGCTGTTAATGTATTCCCTCTATATCTACATATATTAATAAAATCAATCATTGTGGAGAAATTCTATTTTTATTTTGACACCCTCATGTATAGTGAATCTCATATATACTGAACGAAACATTTGAGTCCCCAGAAGTTTACTATAACCGGAGTCAACTGTACTATTATTGTTCTTATTCTTTACTAGTCGACCCGGCACTCTGTATGTCTCTCTGGGAGAAATTTCACAATCGCAGGGGCAGAATACGCAATGAAGATGTCTTTCTAATCGTACTTCACTGTGTAAGGGGTTGCGTCAAGCGCCCCATTCAAAGCGCTTGAATCAGCATAAAATCATCTTAAACGCGCGTCTATGTTCGCAGGCATTCCCTTCGTGCTATACCTATATTCTTTCTGGGAGTGTAAGCAATAAGTTGACAAAGTTTAATCGCAATCGGACGGATGGTACGGGAGCGCATTAAGCACGAACCAACCAACAAACATTGTGTTTTATATGCTAGATAATTTATATTGTCGCGACTGTCGCGATGGGGCCTCACATGAGTCGCTGCAGGAAGGCGGGCATGTTGCGCTCGGTGCAGACGCTCAGGTCGTCGTCGAGGGCCGCGGTCATCTCGAGCGCCGCCTCGCGGCGCAGCGCCTCCAGCTCGCGGTCCAGCTCCTGCAGCCGCTGGGCCTGCTGCCGATGGCGCGCGCGCTCCAACTCCGCCGCGCGCGCCAGCTGCTCCTCCTCCTGCGCACCACAACCGCAACCACAACCACTCGCGCAAATGCGTGGCTAGCGTTTTCTGACGGGCAAAGAGCTTCAGATTTGCAGGTACGACAAGGGCATACATGTGTTCTCAACATACTCTACATACTACTCGAACAATAGCATGCGTCCGTCCGGTTGGATCTCTACCTGTCCAACAATCGAGGTGACATTTCACGCGTCTCGGTCTCCTGGTCTCTCTTAAAAACGAGCTTTTCTCGCGACAAGACAATCAATTGGCACAATGCATGGTCAGTTCTTCCTAGATATTATTGAAGAATTCTAGAAAACTGTTGTTGATACCTCTACTTCGGTGAAACGCATTGAATTCTCATTATATCTTTTACGGCATTTGCATGAATCGTTACGACTTGATTCATCAGAGTAGCGATAATTAAACCTAATTTTGTAATGAAACAAAAGTTTAAACAATTATTTTAATTTATACTCTTTCTTGTAACTTTCTACAACCGAAAAAGTCCGAACCGAACAACTACAAAATATTTTATATTTATTTTATTGTGAACTTTCAAAGCACACTTTAACATTTTAATAGAAACTACTCATTGTTTTGTAACAGCCGATAACCGTTGAAAGACGGAACTATCAGTTACGATTAAGATTGGTTATAGTACTATCAAAAATTTCAAATAAAACAAACAGCGCCTTACCTAAACAGAGAAAAAACTACACTGGGATGAGTCATTGTTGACTACTTTTCCCCCTCCCCAAATCTTTACGTTTTTTGTTAAAATTCCACACCATTTAAGCACTTTTCATGATTTTTTATACATCAGTTGAAATCACAATTCAGTGGTTATGATAGACATGACTTCATTGGAATAATACTTACATACATTGCTGGTGCAGCTCGAGCCTCGCGAATTATTTTCTCCATCTCAGCACAATAATCATCTCTGGAAAACCCAAGATAATTTACTATTTCAATGTTAGCGTAATAAAATGCCTTCTCAAAAGTTGATTAAAGCAACATATTCAAACTCACTTCCACCCAATGACCCTAGAGCTCGAAACCCAGGAGATCAAAATAACGAGAAACGCATTTTTTTCAAAATAGGAATATTAATGCGAAAAATAGAAAATAAGTAAGATACATGTATACTAATACTTTAATGAATAAAATAAATCTTTTTTTTTACTTTTCATCCATATACTATAATACAGTATGTAAAAGTATTGGAATCGTGTCAATTAAATGACCTCCAATATCAGTCGTATAATCTGTGATTAAATGAACTCAAAGGTGATTTGATTTCTTTATAAGCCTTCGTTAGCTCGTTACAAAACCATCTGAATACTTATTTCGTTCGTTCCTTTGTCCTTGAGAGAGATTTAAAATGCACGAATTTGGGCCGCACTGGCCACAGTGGCCCACGTGCCACTCGCACAGAGCCGACTGCGCCCGAGCGCCTCCTCCTGCGGCTGGCCTTGCGAACGTGAAAAGCGCCCTGCCGAGCAGCGGCTACTCACATGTGCTGCTCGCGCGCGCGCGCCTGGACGGCGAGCTGCGCGCGCAGGCGCTCGACGTCCTCGCGCTTGCGGCTGAGCAGCTGCGCCGCCGCCTCCTCCCGCCGCTGCGCGCGCTCCAGCGCCGCCTGCTCGCTCTCCAGCGCGTCTGCAACACGCGCGCCGCCCTCCAGCCTCCCCTCACGGCTCCAGCCTTGCTTTAGCCACGGGGGCGTCCGTTGCATTCTCATTCCACGCTCGATGCATTTCGACAGTAACCAGTTCACTCCAAAACCTCAAAGGTGTTCATTCCAACTACGTTAACGTTAGTTGTTTTAAATTGTTTCTCAGGGCAGCTTTTTGCCAGTGTGTTCGTGCCCCTCCTCTTGCACTCGCGCATCTCGAAGTTATGCCAAGAAAAAAGGAGTGAATCGGGGCGACTGAAGTAGGTACGGCTGGCGAAGTGGATATAGGAGGGGGTGACAAATTTCCGAGCAACGCCGGGTAAACTGCTAGCTTTTGTTTGTTTGTTTTGTAAATTAAGAACGTGTGCATCAACAGTTCCCCTTAAGGCTAAATGTCCCGACACTAGTACTATTTGTAGCCACCACGTGGCAGCACCAAAATAAGTAAAATTTACTTTACCGACGTCTGAATCAATGGTTCGATTTTCGATCTGTAAACGGCATTTGACGCCTTTTTAAAATAGAATTTAGGCTACGATGACCTTTTCCCAAAAATCTAGCAAAAACGCGAATTTGAAATTAGTTCTCAAACTTCCCAGAACAAATTTAAAAATGTGTCCTTATAGCGCGATGGCGACATGCTTCCTAAATCCAACGCCGTAACAATCATGCAAATCGGACGAATAGGAGCGTCGTAAAGTGAAATTTACGAAAACACCTCCCCTCCCCCCCCCCACTTCCTCTTCTGCGCCGTTGCGTCACCCACCCGCCCGTTGTGGGCCCTCTGTCAGTGCGGTGGCACGGTCAGACCCGGCGGTTAAAGCGGTGCTACGTCAAAGATTAATTTTTAGCTCTGCAAATAATTCAGCAATTAAAAAATAACTGTAACCTTTTTTAGCTTTATAGGTACTGGCCTGCGATGACGCAGTTATGCTCGTATTAACAAACAACAGAGTTGACACCCTTATGATCATCTTCTTCTCCTCTACTCCAAGGATGGGTTCATGACCTGTTCTGACTTCTACCAATTTCATTTCTATAACGATCTGCCTCTGTGTCTTCTACCTCGCGTTCTACACATAAACGCTTGCTTTAGAACGCGTGTCAGTCGCATGTATCGAACTCATTCCTCCCTTCACTCCCTGAAGTCAGAAAGATAGTATTTTGCCATTGATTGCTTGGACAATTAATTTTTATCTTATTTCACGTCGCGCTTCTGGCCTGTAGTCCTATGGCGACAGAGACAGCTCACATAGTCGAGGCTTGCGAGCACAACCGCATGGGTGGACAAATGATCATCAGCACGAAGATTTCATTCGTTATCTAATCCCGCCAAGCGATTTTCGCCGCTAACTTATATACCACTAGTTCACGTGACAGTGCCTCCCGCGCTGGAGCATGGCCGGTCGGCAAACACATTCGTTAATTTGTTTTAGCCGTGTACAACGAATTCCGCTTGCTAGGTGCATTCCGAGAACTGCATCCAGACTAACGCCCGCTCTCGGGCACTTGAACTGCAACACCTGCACTTCCCAACCGTTTGCTCCGTGTACAGACCGTGTCATTATATAAATATTCAATTATAACTGAAATAAAAATATAGGAATATTTTGTTTCTCGACGAAAATCTCAATGTGTGTTTGGGTGAGAGTGTGTGTGTGTGTGTGTGTGTTATTTGCCTGTAATAGATCGAAAATAAAAACTGTAATAAGTATTTACGAAATATGTCACGTAATTTCATCTTTTACTTTACGAGATTAAATCGTACAAAGAGAAATATCAAGATTGTAGGAAGATAAACCATGGAACTCTACAATATACCGATGATGCAGAAATTCTGGTGCCAGCGTGATTATCCTTTCTCCCTTGCGGTCGAGCAAGCAGTATATTTTCTGGAACTTTTGGATTTTTTCATCTAGATCTACTCCTGTTAAATTAGATTATTATATAGGTTAGATTATTTTAAAAATATTTAAAATGACCAACTGGCCACATGTCATACTTTTCAAGAAGTGCGTATAATGTTTTTCCATAAATGCTATCTCTTAGGTCTTTGTATTTGAAATGTTTAAATAATATCCTTTGTGATTTTGATGAAATAAATAAACAGACTTTGTAAATTATAATTTAGATATCTATCTTATCTTTTAGGATCAAAATTATTTTTGTATGAAAGTTCATAAATATCACGCAATCTCGTTTCGGTCGTTTAGGAATGTGCCGCACATTATTACAGCATGTTATCTTCAGATGCAAAAAGACGAACAACAGTGAGAACGGTCGATCCCCACTTGATCGACTTGCTGGGTCGATCCCCCACTTGATCAACTTGCTGGTTCGATCTTCCACTTGATCGACTTGCTGGGTCGATCGCCCACTTGATCGACTTGCTGGGTTCTATCACCCACTTGATCGACTTGCTGGATCGATCACCCACTTCATCGACTTGCTGGGTCGATCACCCACTTCATTGACGTGCTGGGTCGATCACCCACTTCATCGACTTGCTGGGTCGATCACCCACTTCATCGACGTGCTGGGTCGATCCCCCACTTGAACGACTTGCTGTGTCGATCCCCACTTGATCGACTTGCTGGGTCAATCCCCTACATGAACGATTTGCTGGGTCGATCCCCCACTTAACCGACTTGCTGGGTCGATCCCCACTTGATCGACTTGCTGGGTCGATCACCCACTTGATCGACTTGCTGGGTTGATCACCCACTTGATCGACTTACTGGGTCGATCACCCACTTCATCGACTTGCTGGGTCGATCACCCACTTTATCGACGTACTGGGTCGATCCCTCACTTGAACGACTTGCTGTGTCGATCCCCACTTGTTCGACATGCAGAGTCGATCCCCCTCTTGATTCACTCGATGGGTCGATCTCTAGATTGCTGGGTTGATCTTCCTCTTATGGATTATGGTTGGTTTAACAAGTATCATAGTTTGGTTACTAGGATCACGGTAGACTTAACAAAGGATCATTGTTGGTTCAAGAAGGATATTGGTTGGCGCAATAAGAATTTGGTTGGCTCAACAAGGATAATTGGTTTAACATGGTCATAGTTTGCTCAACTAGGGTCATAGTTAGCTTTACAAGGATCATGGGTATCTTAACAAGGGTATTGGTTGGCCCAACAAGGATATTGGTTGGCTCAACAAGGATATTGGTTGGGTCAACAAGGAAATTGGTTGGTTCAACAAGGATATTGTTTGGATCAACAAGGATATTAGTTGGCTCAACAAGAATTTTGGTTTAGAGTAAAGCATATCCTAAGATCATTCTCACAGAAAAAGATTTCCTTCGTTTTTAAACTCGTTTGGAATGTTCCATAGTTATTTATATGCATTGTGTCCTTAATGTCCGAAAGAGCCACGTCTAAGCTGGTTTTTGCATTGATGCAATTTTACAGATAACTTTTTTAGAAGAACCACCTTTTTATAAAACAGAGACTTGGAGGGGAAAAACACGCCTCCAAATGCAAGGCAAACATCTAGGAGTTATCAATTTCATCATTTCCTTTATTTATTTAGCGTGAGTCTGGTATGAAATGACTGCACCAGGAGATTATTTTATTCCCTTCAAATAATTATACAAAAAATAAACAAATTAATATTGTTATATCAAAAAAACTTACACAAGTACGCTGGGGATAAGTCATGATTCTCATACTATCTTATTTCGATGCTTGCTTACGGCGTCAGCAATACAGCTGCCGGTAGACCGCTATATTACCACCTTTTAACCACAATCGTAGGCTTTCCTCGCCAAAGTCATGTGCATGATCTGCTGTCCGGAGACGCGCGTCGGAAGATTGTTGTGCCGACGTTTCGACCATTTGATTGTCGGTGGTTACCCATGTCCATACATCAGATGTTAACAGCATACCAGCCCTGAGGAAAGAAGACATGCAAGAATGGTCGAAACGTCGGCAAAAACTGCCTATCACAGCGACAGTCACCCGGACAGCCAAGAAATGCATTTTTTAATTTGTCCGATAGTCGAAAACCTTTTTAATAGCTTCACGTATTTACTTGGAAAAAGAGATTTCCCACCAGCATGAACGCTTAAAGCAGATTAAACGTCTTTTGAGATAACAATAGAGTTGTAGTGATAACAGAAACTCGTGCGATATACTCCAGCTCATTTTACGTATTTGACAACAGAAGTCTTAACCAAGGTGGAAGTGATAACGAAGACCTTAGAAGTAAAATATATCTAAAATAAGATGTCGAGGACGATGAATGATGCGGATATCTTACACAATAGTGCCTTTTTAAAACAAAATAGTTAAAAATCGGAATCATATTCTTGAGTAAGGCATCAAAAAATTTTAAAATGGTATTCAAGAAGACGGAATATTTGAAAAAGTACTTTATGCACTACTATTTAACAGACCGTCTTACTCGGTCTGTATGAGTAGTATAGAATCTCTTAGTTTGAACATCCCGCTGAAAAATATATGAGATGCAAAGTGACGAACGCATTAAAACCGAGTGTGTGGCTTGCGGTCCCGCAAAAGTACCCCTCTCCGTCCTCCCGTCGGGCTGCCGCACCCGACGCCGGGGCCTGCCGGTTGCCAGAGCCGCGCTGACAGAGGCCCACAACCGTCGGGTGGGTTTACGACGCGCAGAAGAGCGAAGTGGGAAGGGGCGAGGATGGTTTTCGTAAATTTCACTTTACGACGCTCCTATTTGTCCGATTTGCATGATTGTCACGGCGTTGGATTCAGGAAACATGTCGCCATCGCGCTATAAGGCCACATTTTTAAATTTGTTCTCGTAAGTTTGAGAACGAATCGCGTTTTTGCTAGATTTTTGGAAAAAGATCGTCGTAGCGTAAATTCTATTTTAAAAAGGCGCCAAATGCCGTTTATAAATCGAAAATCGGACCATTGATTCAGACGTTATCAGTAAAGTAAATTCCCCTGTGATAGTGCTGCGATCTATTGAATTTTCCTACAAGTATTTTTCGGTGCATTTAGCCTCAACCGGACCTCTCCAGGTGTAAGCACTGTTTTCTACAGGATCAGAGACCACAATCTTTTCCGTGCGGATGGACGTGGTATCTGATACAGTTCCCAGCATCTAACTCTTATAAACAAATTTTTTTACGTAAGTTCCTAACTTGGATACAGAAGACGCGCAGCTGGTAATCACTGAGTAACTGGAAACGACGTTCTTTTTCTTTTCCGCAGTTCTTCGGCTGTTTTCAGGCTTTATCCTACTCCTTAACATTTACAAACACATAATTATAAAATAGGACGGTTTCTATTTCCACAACGAAATATCACAAAATTAATAAATTGCTAGGCCTCAAGCGGGACTTAAACATAGATGATCTAAAAGTAATATGAAAAATACGACACACTGTGGGTGTGGCTCTCTCGTGGTGTGTTACAAGATAGTCGTATGCGTCATGTGGATAGGTGAGGCTCGTTTCAAAGTGGATGACAAATCATAACATTCCGGTGTTGAATCTCGCCAAAGGCTCCATGTGCGATTTGAGGGGACCTGAATTAATCATTGCGACAATAAGGAAACACCGCGTGGCGTTCTTCCGAGAGGAGAGGAGAGGAGAGGAGAGAAGAGAGAGAGAGGGTCTGAGAGAGAGACAGAGAGACAGAGAGAGACAGAGAGAGACCGAGAGAGAGACAGAGAGAATGAGAGAGAGAGAGACAGAGAGATGAGAAGTGAGATAAGAATTTGTTTCCGCCATCGTCCTACGAATTTATGGAAACAAGGAAGAATGAAGTTCAAGATAGAAATGAGTTTCCTAAATTCAGATTCCAGGGAGAAGTAAAAACGCAGTTTGTGTGACTAAATACTCGACAGCTGTCGATGATATTTGTTGTGTGTATGTTATATATTGACATCCAAAACTTAATATAAATATGGGCACTTTAAGTAGTAAATATTTCAGATGTCCATATGTGACGAAATATTAGCTTAGAAAGGGCTGCTGTGATCACAGTAACTTGTTGATGGGGGGAGATTGAAGAAAATATGGTCGGATGAGAAGACCTAATGTACAGTCTGAGAACAACAAATTAATCAATAAAACTCGTACTGGAGCAACCTTCTGTAGAAAGTACGTTGGCTACAGATCAAGGAAAGTTTGTGGCAAGTTATTACACATATCTCAAGTGAATATAACTACAAATTGGATTCGATGTATTGCCGATAGTCTGTCATTGTGTATATTAAATTTTAAAAATACAAATTGTCAAAGGTTATTTAAATAAATATCTTCGAGGGATGCAAAGGACGAACTTCCACAATTGATTCGCACTCCGACCGTTCACTCACTCGACTGTTGAGTCACATCTGTGCTCCCAGTGGCGCCGCATAGCAAAGGCGTGAAGAGGCAAGTGCAATTTGATGCTGATTTCGACCTCCAGAAGTATTCAGTATTGGATTGATTAGGTTAAATGTAATAAGTGGTTAGTGGGAAGAGCAGGACCTGTGACCGCTGCCTCGTCACTAATAAATACATATTAAGTGTCTTGTTTCATGACATAAAAGTGTAAGATACATGATTATTCTAATTCGGCGATCCTATTAAAAGTGAGATCAGTTATAAAATTAGGGCCAGGGAGCAACCAAGTATGAATGAATGTAACTTTGTGAAATGTATAAGACAATTAATGTTAAGAATATTTTTAAATCATGTATATTAAAACGTTAACTGTAAGAAAAAATATTATAATTGAAAAATGTATCTATTATAAAATAACATTATTATTATTATTGTTATTATTATTATGTGTACCAATGGACGCTAATATTAAATACAAGCCAATTTATTGCCACCTTCGAAAGCATCTATAGTTTGCCTCGTGTACTTATAAAACACGTTTAATATTACAAAATTCTTTATTCTAGACGGGAGACATTTCATGGTTCATTTGTAGAAAAAAAAGATTCCACGCAGCAGTTCACCAAAATTCGTTGTGGGGGCCAAGAGCAATACGCTGCCCACCCATGACTTGAAACTTAGGATTGATACCTAGGATTTTCCTGTTTCAAAGTCCAGAACCACCCGTGGCTTGAATAGCGCCGAATAGCGTTCTGGGGCGACGTCTGGAGCTCGCAGCGCTCCCGCGCCCGACGCGGCGGCCCGACCCGCGAAGTGCGCAGCGCGCGAGGCGCCGCCGCCTGGCGCGAACATGCGAACCTTTCCGTGTGGTCGCGCTAATCTGCGAGCGCAGATAAAGAGGCCGCCCGCGGAAGTGACACAGCTGGGACATCCTGGCGACGCAGGCCAACTTCCCAGCGCGGCGGATCGGCGCGGCGCAGCGCGGCGCATAGCGGCGCACGGCCGACAAACTAAACGCACGGCTCATCGGAAAAGAGAAGAAGTACAACGGTCCAAAATTACTAACTACACACAGTTACTGAGTCGAGGTAGGAAGCATTTGCAGCAAAATTCATCTCTCTGATGGGGAATGAGAACGTTTCGTTAGATAGTAAGTAACCATGATTAAAGAGTATGTGCTTATTTAAAAAATTAATTCAAATTGATTGAACCACATTCCATTTCGTTTGGATATCACAACAAATACTTGACAGAAAATATAATGTTTTTGTCAAAGTTTCACGACTTTTATAACATTCACTTGCAATGTCAAGAATTAAAAACGATGTACGTGGTACAACAATTTCTTAAATTAGTTGTTTCGCATTTAATTAAACCCAAAACATTAGTTTTAAGTGGCATTTAGAATTGCGATATTTTACACGTTTGCTCGATCCTTCATCCGGAGGAGAATGGCACTCGACACGCGTCCAGAACATACAGGGCTTGCTGCAAGAGGCGAGCGGGGAAAGGGCTTTACACTACGAGGACATCCCTGAGACGTGAGACACCGCCTCGTCGATTAATAGAAAACATCCTCGAACCTTCCCAACGCATAATTTCCAATTGATTTTGCTGAAAAAAAATAATTTGGCAAAAAGCATTTTGGCATAAAATGCGTTGGAAAGACTCATGGATGTTTTGTGTTAAACGCGTACGTTGAAGGTTGGAGCCTCGACAAGAACTGGGACACGCAAGAGCTGGCTATAGAAGAAAACATCCAAAACATACCCTTTCACCAGCATATATTAGCTATTATGCGTAAAGGCCAGACAAGTGATTAATTCATTTCCAAAACCTTGACTTACTTCGGAATATATTTTACATTCCTACTATTATTCATAATGGCTGGATAAATTTCTTTAATTGTAGTACACGTACAATGTTCAACTAGATTGAAATTGGTGCATAGTTGACCGTAACTAACATTTCTTAAAATCTTTCATACAATTACGTGGCACTCAATACACATTCGCCATCAATGAAAATCGGGTCCGAACATCTGTGATAATCCAAATACATTTTATACGACTTGATATGTAATTCATGTAATTGAAATGGGATGTATCAAATGTATCCAGCCAATGTTTTCCTGTAGAATGAAAGCTGACATGTTATTTACGTGTGCGAGGGACTCTTCGGCGTATGTTTTCCTGAATGGAAAGCGTCATTTGCAATCTGTTGAGTCAGCTGGCGAAGATAGCTCTTGACGAATCGTCGATTTCTAACACTAAGAAATAACAAAACGTTTCAAATAAAGGCGCTGGATAAAATCCGCGATGTACTAAAAGGGAAACATTTGGGATTATTTATAGTGTTAATCGAACATGTTATTTGTTTTTACATGAGTTATTTACATGAGCTAAATCTGGTAATATTGCTAGTGACTGAGTTGGAGAAAAATCTACATTGATTGACAGAAGGAAACCATTATATCTCAGCATAATAATAATAATAATAATAATAATAATAATAATAATAACTGGTTACAGACAATAACAACAAAATAGACATGCAGTCAAAAAAAGAATTTCATGGACGCCATGCAAATGATTTGAAACAACCTCATATAGACCCAAAAGTTTCAAACACTTGGCTAAAATATTGATATCTATACATGGGGAAACTAAAGGTTTCGTGGTTTCCATGTATGATCATGTAATTAGCACGAAAAGCTACACAAAACATATCCTAAATCAAAGAACAGATGAGAAATGTAGAAAATGTCATACAGCAGTTGATAAAATACACCACATCATATCAGGATGTAAATTAATGGTTCACACAGAGTCCACCTGTAGGCCCAATCAAGTTGCAAATATTATTCACGAGATACCGGCGGCGAAATCCCACCTACAATAAGTAACATGTCCGAATTACAAACATATTCCCGACACATTACTTGAAAATTCAAACTACAAGTGGTACTATGACCGTGCGACACAAATATCCCATGAAGAAAAAATAAAAAAGTACACAGAAGTGGCTTCTGACATTGAACCACTATGTCATCTCAAAAAAGTCCTTATTATTGCGCTGGTCATTTCTTACACGGAGGTTCCACCCTCCAACATTAATAGAAATTTGGAACTTATTCAAACATCCAAAGATGTCTTCAGACTGATGCCGAAAGGTGCGCCCTTGAACGCGTGCAGAATGGCATGGAAGAAAATGTCTCACCCTGCAGCTGCTGCGCGCGCGCGCGCTCGCTCTGCTGCTCGGCGAGGGTCTGGGCCACCTGGCGCTGCAGCTCCTGGCGCCGCGCGCGCACCGCCTGCAGCTCCCGCGCGCCCTCGGCGAAGCGCTGCGCCAGCGCCTCGGCCGGCCCCGCATCCACCTCCGCCTCCAGCCGCTGCGCACACGCAGCCACGCACTTTCTTCCCTTTTCACTTCATTTATTATGCGGCGCCAGGGAGACTTCGCTGTGCCCCATCCAGTTATTGATTCCGGGAGCCTCAACTGCTCAGGTCATTAGTCCCGCACGCGTAGTGCATTTTCCCTCTCGGAAGGTGGCGAGATCCGGCGCCGACCCACCAGTCAGCTTGCGCTGTTTCCCCCAATCACGCTTTCCCCACCAGCGAGTCATCGCCCCGGCCGAGAGAAGCTCATAAGCTCCCGACGGCTCTCCCGAAATGTATGGTAGTGGAGTACACGTAAGAGAAAGTAAGGAGTGAGGGTAGGTCAAGGAAGAGGAAGGAAAGAAATCCTGGTTCTAATAATGAGTTCTAAAGGTGATGATTGAAATATGTTAATTTTGGCAGGAATTGCCGTACAATGTTACGCAACCATCACTAACATAAAACAAATGTTAATTGTTTCCCTTTGTACATGCCTGACTTTTGGAATAAAAATGTGAAATACTTTTCTTTCCTACAGCATCAAATTAGCCATAAACTTAAGGGAGTGTTTTAGAATTTTTCTAAGATTTTTTTTTGGTGTGTAGTTGTCTAAAAGAACGAATGTTAATTGTTTATCTTTGTACAGCCCTAGTTTTTGGAATATAAATATGAGAATAACTTTTTTCGTAGAGCCTCAAATTAGCCAGACATTTTGGGTGTGGTTTTATATTTTTTAATTGGTTTTTAGATTTGGATTTTCTAGGTGTGCTAGCTTTACTGTAAAGCTAGCAATGCCTACCATTATGGGAAATCCAAAAGAGCATAAATTTCAGGAATAGAGCATTTAATTAGCCTAAAATTTTGGATATAGTTTGGTTGAAATGGGTTTCTGGGCGCTGCTAGCTTTAGATGGCTGCCTTACCTGCTTCTTGGACTGAGCACTTGGGTCGCCGCCGCCGCCGCCGCCGCCGTCGCTTGCGTCGCCTGCTCCTCGCCCTGCCGGCCCTTTGGGCGCCTGGGCCGGCTCGCGGCCCTCGGCCCCGCCGCCCCCCGCGGCTCCGCGCCCGTGGCCTGCGCCAGCGCGCCCCACGCTGTCTCGCGTCTGCGGGAAGGCTTGCAATGGCCCCGACGTCCCCGCTCAGCGCGGAATTTGTAGGCGAAAAGGTACAAAGAGTAAGGACAATCAAAATATGGCGATTAGAGCGGATAGTGCAGTAGAAATATAACTGATTAGTACAAACCTCAGCTCTAAACCTAAATTCGATCAAATTGTAAATAAAAATTTGTATATTCATTCACGCAGAGACAAACCCCTTTAACAACAACAACAATAATAATAATAATAATAATAATAATAATAATAATAATAATAATAATAATAATAATTTGAAAATGGATTGAATGATATTTCTGAAATCTGTTATGAAAGAAGGTATACCAGGCAGCAGTTATTACAAACAGTTACTACTTTCAGAAAAACGGGTTTTAAACATCTCAAGATGGACAATAAAATAAGAATTTAATAAAATTGACAAAATCGTGACTTTTGTATTTTATTTTGTCACAAATCTACATTCAACGACAAACCTTTATGTGTGTGTGGTTGGTCGGGGGATGCGCGCGCACACTGTGGTGTCCTGTGCGAGAAGGCGTGTCTGTACCAAAGGACCCTGCCATACCCCCAAGAAAATCAGAAGGGGACGGGCTTCGTTCGTGAGTGTTCGAACACAGACGACTGTTGTTATAGAGATGCGTAAATCGGATGTGGGTAAAGCTCACGCGCCCCGAAAGTGTGTCTGTCCTTAGTGACGGGCATGGTGGGCCGCACAGAAACCCTTGTTGGACGGTAGCTGGAGACAAAAGCGACTAACCTTGGGTGCTGGCGTGGGTGGAGGGGGCGGGGGCGGCGGCATCAGCTGGCGCGGAGAGGGGCCCGGAGTGGGTGCCGGAGCGGGGCCCGGAGCGGGGCCCGGAGCGGGGCCCGGAGCGGGCGTCAGAGGTGGTGCTGGAGGGCGCCCCTGGAGCGGGGGCTGGGGCACGTGCGGGGACGACGGGGGAGGGGCCGCGCGCGCCCTCCGGGGACGCGGGGTGGCGACAACCCGCCCCGCCTCGCCCCCGCTCGCCTCCTGCGCGGCTGCCTCACTCCACTTCTCCTGCAACAAACACCGCACTGCTACGTTATTTGTTCTTTTCTCTCTCGTCTCTTAACCATGAACGTCGGATAATCAGGTTAATTTCAGGTCAAAGGGTTAATGGCGGGGAGACTAACCCTTTACTACAACCGACCGTAGTTTCGTATACGAATTTTCTGCCCAGAGTAACTTTGAAGCACGCCCCCGGCGCGGGGCTAGGTGACGAACTTCATCAGGAGCTCTTCGAGAAAGGGAGAAAGAGAGAAAGAGAAGGAAAGAGACAGAGACAGAGAAAGGGAGAGAAAGAGCGAGAAAGAAAGAGAGAGTAAGAGAAAGGTACGTTTTATGTTTTCTTTTTGTGCATTGAATTCGCAGGGGTTCAGCTAATTTTGTATTGTTTTCATAAAACACGATGGCGTCCGAAGCACTCCAGGCAACAGCAGTACAAGTTGCTAAACCGAATTTGACTTAAGGTATGGACTTTTTCAGGACGTTCGTGTAACGTACTAACAGGTATTGCAAGATTAAGACCGTGTCATAAGAGATTACGTAAAACGTCTTTTCAACATCGCTATCTGTAGCATGTGGCAGAAAAAACAACTTAGCACACAGAACGCTCAATATGGCCAACTTCCCCTTCATTGTCGTGTGGTGTTGTTGAAGAAGTGATGCGCGCGAGTTCCTTGTACGTTGCTATCGGCAGCTTTCAAGAGCTCGAAGAAAAAATGTGAAACATTTCGTATGAAAACTGAAGGAAAACAGATGAGTAATGAATTATTAAAAAAAGCACAAGTAAATACATTAACTAGTACACTATAAATATCGCAATCATTCTTTGTTTGAATCCGCATACAGACCACAAGCATTTTAGTCTATAAATCTCTAAAAACATTTTCAATAACATGGTAACTCTTCGTTAAGGATTTCATTATTTTTTCTTTCTCGTTACGGAGTAGAAATAATGTTATGTAATGTTGCACGAAAAAACGGCGAATTTTCGGCAGAAAAACTCTTACTGCAGGGCACTGATGATGAAAAAGTAGATAACCCTAGTGGCTAAATTTAGAACAAAAATCCTCTTACACGAGATGTAGCCAGAATCTATGTTTTGCCGATTTTCTCCAAAACTGGTATTACCCAATCAATCTGACTAATGCAGCAACCCTTTGTATTTGAGACCAATATTTTAATTTTGGGGGGTACTTTATATAAAGCCCCTAGAACATTTTCAAAAATGGCTAGTTATTTGATATAATAATACTGTGGTAAGCCCAAAGACCCCACGGTATTTTGCATGGGAGAATTTGCATCAAGCGTGTATTTACGATGGGATTAAACGCCTACAGAAGGTTTAAAATCCAAAGAATAGACGTCGATAAGGCCAGGAATCAACAAGCATAAGATTCCATATTTGATGTCAGAGCGTCATGCTGTTGCATGGCATCACGGCCTCATATTTACTACATGCGATAAGTTAGAAGAAGACATAGGAAGCCGGGATCCTGCGGGAAGAGCGAAATTGGAAGCTCCCGACCTAAACACATGTAATCAATCGACGCGGAACACAGGTGTGTTTCAGTATAGTCTGGGGCAGTTGCGGCCCGTGAAGGTTGCAGCAGGTTTGCGCTACAACCGAAGAATGTCGCTATTATACAAGTATATAGGAGTTATATATAATAAAGACATTTGTGTCATTCATTATTGCTCTCGTAAGTCTTAATCGCATCACAGTTTTCTTGCATTAACAGCAAATTAGATACAAAAAATAAAACCGCACGCTGGGAGCCTGCGTGTTTACACTGCCTTGCTACACCGTCGACTACAACATTGGAACACAGCCGAAGATACACCATTGACTGTCAGGGAAAGGGAGATGGGGCTTCGCGGGGTGGGTGTCTTAGTGTTGTTAGTCAACCTTAGAGAATATATCTACTCAAAAGTGACCGAGAGTGAGGGAAAAATGCATTTGGTTTTTTGCCATTCTGAAAGCCAAATTGTTTACACTTTTTTCAGGTTAAATTCGTTTTATATCCTCAATAGTTTCGGAGACATAATAAATTGCTTTGAAGATGGCGTCGCTGCCACGCCGCTTTGCTTCTGTCAACGCCCCCTTGTAATTGCAACTAGTAATTTCAAATTGTAGACAAACACTAGCTTTTCAAATAAGAGAAAACACCAGAGTACAAAAGCAGGAGAAAGTACTTGTAAGGAAGAAAAAGGAAGAGGGAAGACAAAGAATGGGGAGGAGATGGTGTAACTTATGCTGCAGGGACACTACAGGTATGCAAGCTTCCATTACTTCTCCTGAGAAGTTAATTTTCCTTGAGCATTGATTAATGAAATGCAACATGACTCAGAAACCAATAAAGATATTTAAATGGTTCTTTCTGTATTTTACTTATTATTTTTAACATTATTATGTGAACTAGATATAATATTCCACTAATCAGTAATTGAAGGGATGCATCAAAAAATTAAAATAAAAATTCATAATATTTTTTTATAATTTGAAATTTTTTTTAACCATTTAAAATTTTACTTCTTAGAAAAGGTTGAGGTTTACAGAATGCAACATTTATTTATTTCTTTTCTGGAAAATGTTACAAAAATATATTCAATATTAATTGAGATATTGTCTCACAAGTGAAACACGGTAAAAACCCGTGTAACACGAAATGTAATTTTTACGAAACAATTAGGGATGTTATTTTGTGTCTCCTACATGTATATCTATATTAAATTCATAAAATTAAGAGCCAAAACTTGATTTATAGGAAATTATTACTCTGGGTAGACGTATACCTTAACCGTGGAGTTGCTTTAAAGTTTTCAACACATTCGACAGATAGCGTGTTACTAGTTTCAACATCTCCGCGAGGTTCTCTAAATCTTTCCTGCAGACTACAAACTGTGACGATATGTATATCAGATGAGAATCGTATTTTAGTTTTCTTGTAAGTTTCCAAAAACCTAATTTCTACATTATATTTGCAATTTTGTACAAAATAATTTAGAAAAGCATGTAATTGAAGTGCTTCACTATGAAAGGATCTTGCATTTGTTGCTCGTGGAAGTTGGCAGAACTACATCTCTTGTTGTATTCGACGAGAGAGATCGATTCTATTTTCGTTGGCCACTGTAGTTACATGCCTGTGCAATACAATGGCAGAAGATAGAGTATCAGCTCTTGCTATGCTTTCCATCGAGCGTGATTTCCTTATCCGATTAGCAGAGTTTAATGAAAAGTTAACACAAAATTTACTACAAGCGGTCGAGCATATGGTTACATATTCGTGCCGTGACTACCAGCGAGCACGGGGCTTGCAAAATGTGGTCCAGCATTATCGCGGTCCGGATGATTGACTGACGCTTCCGGGCACGTCGACCGTGGCCATGAAACCCATTAGTGTGACCCCGTGAGATAGTGGAGTCTCCTCCTCTGCATGGTGAGATACGACGCTGACCTACACGTGAACTTGACTCCTCCAGCGGGGGCTAGCTCTAGTACTTTACTGGCCTTCAGAGATATAAATAGAGTAGTTGGTGCAAATTAGTGAGTGTATTTGTGTGTAAGGGGCGAGATAGGGCCAAAGAAGAGGAAAGGAAGAACGGGAGCGGAATACGGCCAGTTTGTTATGGTATTCCTCTGGCATTCGCCTTTTGTTGTTGAGAGAAACTACGGAAAACTACCGATCAGAACCTCTAAAATTCTTCCTACAGCGACTGAATCCGTCCTAGCTATAAAGCTGGAGTCAAAAATCTGCTACCATTGGGGCTTGCATTCTCGTATCTCCCAGTCGGAGTCGCTGCAGAAGTAATGGTAATGGTGGCCCTGAGTTAACAACACCCGGTATCGCGATTCAGAATGCACTCATAGCGTACTTACGGATAGATCTACGAGCCCTAAGGCATGACGTTTGTCTGTCAGGAAGAATGCAAGAACACGGGAATCGTTTGTTAGTGATATCTGATGAAAGGCTGCACCCTAACCCCATATGTGTGGTGTGCACTGAAGATCCGCCGGATACGGTCGCTTACCTTTGCGGCGCCAGACACGGATGCGACCGCTGTCAGCGCCCAAAGAGGAACGTGATTCACCGGCGCAGGCGAGCGACACTATTGTTCTCTAGCTCGTTGTAGGGGAGGGGGAGGGATATGTAGTGTGGTGAACAGATAGCTCATCTCCTGCCTCTGTATACGTTGTACAAAACTGGTCTACCCATGTGGAGTTTGTCGTGGGCAAAGCGAGTTCGAGAGAAGTTTTTTGGGGGCTCTTCCGTTTCTACTGCCACTCATTCCGCAATCATCAGATCATCACAGCCCATCTATCAAAACTATTTACCTCAGGTGTAGGAAACTAGTGATGCTAAATCAGCATGTATTTTCACCCAAAATTACGTGCAAAGTACTCAGTTGTCCGAAAAATTGTACACGATCTTATTTCAAAATATATCTTCAAGGAATACATTTCATGAAGGGAAAAATCTCTACCTTTAATGTTTTAGTTATAAGAAGACTCCAAAAAATATTGAACATGGCAACTTTCGAAAAATTGGGGCTTTTTAATGTTCATGAAACCTGTACCATTCTCTTAAATGTACATCACACTAACCAACAACAACATTTAATCAAAAACAATGGAGCCATTTTTTAAATTTGGAAAATGTCACAGGGGCGTCGTGAAAATAATGTTTTTATTATTTTAATTGTAGGAAGACTCAGAAAAAAACTTATGCAATTTTCGAAAAGTCAGGGTTTTCACCGAACATAAGACCTGCATCATTCTCCTAAACTCCTTCACACTATCCAACAACAAAATTTAATCACAAACAATTGAGACATGTTTCAAAAATGTCCCAGAGCCTTCATGAAAATTACTCCCCCAAAAATTAAAATATCGATTTCCAATTCAAGGGGCTACGTCATCAGCCAGGTCAATTGGGGAATTCCAATTTTGGAGAAAACCTGCTGAACGGTTTAACCGCTAGCGTTGTTCACAGACGGACACACGTTTTGCCGTCATACGATTGTGCGGTGTGAAGGCCCCACAAAACATACATTTTGGCTAGACCACGTCATAGAGGATTTTCCCCCTAAATTTATCAACTGGATTTATCCACTTTTTGTTACCAGGAACCTAAATAAGAGCTTTTCTGCCAAAAATTCGCCGTGTTTCCGCGCAGCATTCCATAACTTTCTCTCTACCGCGTAGGCGGATCGAAGTATAGGTATATAAAATGTATCTGTTCTTTGACGCATCTCATAGAATGCAACGACAGTCGACGCAGAGAACGGGGATAGCTCTCTGGAGTACTACAAATAGTTATGTTAACTGTGCTGACGCCAAAGCGGGAGGAGGTTGCGCAAAGTCCGTTACAACTCTCCGGGAGATTTTATCCTCAACCAGTTCGACGTCTAGTCAGAATCTAGCCTCCGCGATGTGCAGACGGAGCAAGCCTGTGCCTAATTGCGGTATGTCCATGACTAAATACGAAACGAATCCACGTCTCGCATTAACCATTACATTACCAAACAGAAGGGTGATTAGAGGCGCACAGAAAGTTTCAATTTGTTTAGGAAGATGCAAATTATTGATGTTTTTTGACAAGTTCTTTTTTTCTTCTTCTCAATTTGCGATGCAATTTATCACAAGACTTGGATAATTTGAGTTATTACATCGTCTTTGCCTTTGGATAAAAAAATTCGGAACTATTCACTCGAGAACTGAAATTCAGAATACATTTTGGAATTATTTGTAGTATTTCAAGCCCTATTATATGAACAGTTTAATAATACTACGTTATAAAGATACTTGGGCTAATACTTGATACAAAAGTGTCGTAGGTGTTCTCATTGAATACAAATACCGATGCAAGAAAGCCAATATTTACACCAGAAAAAGACCCTTAAATTAAATACTGTTTTTATGTTTGCATGAATGCACATGTTATCAAAATCGTACTAAAATAATATAATTTAAGCGAAGAGCTCCCGAACACTCACCCCTTGATAATGCTGAGGTTAGGGGACTACTCTCCTGTAGAAAATAGATCGACTATTCAAAAGAAACATAGTGAACCACCATAGGGTAAAATTCAGTCAAATCGAAAAATTTTCTACTATTGCAGCGGATAACGCCTACAAAATTGATCGAAAGAAGCAAAGAATACGCATTACAAAATGTTATTTCATGAATCAAACAATTATATGGAACGACTACCTCCTTTCATACAATTGTATGGAAATCTTTCCGTGGATTATACGGGTATTTCGAAATAATTTAAGTCACTAATTACTTTTTGGGGTATTGGCTACTAACAATGAATGTGAACAAGAACAATGGAGTACAGTAAGTGTACATTACTGTACGCATGTGTGCAGTGTTGATATTTGGCAGGTGAAAAGAGTTCAAATGGAATTGTGAAGTGAAGAGACACAAAAATAACAATAATTAATTCCTGAATTACTGCAACAGTTTCTGCTGTTTTTTATGTTATTTTTTATGTGATCATTTTTGTTTTTATCTTTACCAATTCAGACTCCTCCGGGACTACTTTCAGAATTATTCTATTTAGCTATTCGACGCTCAGACCAACCGTTCACAGGTAGAAGAAAATATTCAAGAAAAATATACTCAACTATAGCATGGACGCCTTCAGTTACCTAAATTTCTTTTGGTTTTTTAATAAAGAGTAACTGTTACTCTTATTTAATCGTAATGCCCTTATCTATTTACGTCAAACAATAACTGTCGTCAGTACAAATGAAGGAAGGAAATATTTCCAACCATGTCCTGCCACATTGTTTGTTATTTTTCCAAGACATAGTGTAAAAGCGCCTGAACCGTTACAAAGTTCAAAGGTCAGCCAATGAGTTTTGGTATTTACGTCTTTCTGAAATTCGATAAAGAAACTGACGTCATCAACTTATCATGCGTCAACAATTTAGATATTTTATCTGGGTTATTTGAACTCAATAATACTCCTTGCCGTCACTCAAATAAAATACGCAATGGAGGTACTAAGAAAGGGACTCGCTCAGATTTCCGAGGATCGACGAGGAACATGGAGGTCTGTCTGTGTTGCCTTCCTTCAGAAATAAGAGTAGCGAAATCGGGGGCGGTTGTTTCAGCAGAGTTTTAGTATGTACCACATCAAAATGATAAGTTGACTGCCGCACTCTGGTTTTCATTGCATTATATTCTGATACTAACGTGTTTCACTATTTACGTAGTGGTGACAAGAGGGACACTCAAGGGTACATACTAATTCCGCTAACTCCTCTCATCCATTTTTACGTAAGAACCAAGAATAAAGGAATATCACCTTTGTAAGACAATATATCGTGTGTCTATCGTTCGCGGTTAGGACTAATTGTTCCATTAGCGAGTTTTTCACAGCGACGAGGAATGTACTGTTTGCCAGGGCTCTTCAATTACACGAACCGAGACCAGACTGCCCGTGGTTGTCCGCTGCAGGGTCCTTGCGCGCCATGCACCTTTCACCAAACTAGCACCGATCGCGCCGCCTAAGAGCATTCTTTCCTCGACCGTCGGGCTGACAAGTAGACAGAAGTAGCGTTCAGTAATAGAATGCGCGGTTCTGCAAATTTAGCGATAGCCGTACGCCCTGTCATTACAATTGGATTGCTCAGACAGTGCAGGTTGAGCCCAAAGAAGTGAAGTTCGGGAGGAGGCACGCCTGGTGGCCG
>BOPP01000033.1:2079841-2124704 GCA_017312745.1 Gryllus bimaculatus | reverse complement strand
GACAGTTCGTCGGCGCAGCAGCGGCTGGAGGAAAGAGCCGCGCCACTCGCACTTCCTTCCTCGCGCGCGCGACCGGCGAGGGGGCGGAGGGGGCGCCTGGCCGCATCCCGGACGCGCTGGTCCCGACCCGGACGGGGCCGGCAGTCGCCAGTGGGCCGCGTCTCCGCCGCCAGTGCCGCTGGGAGCTCGTGAATCCCTCTCGCGAAGCGAACCGTGTTGAACTGTGCCGTGCTGCGGAGGGCCCGCCCGGTTGGTGGTGCAGCCGGTCGCCAGCGGAGGCGTCATCCATGCAGGCCGCGATCATCATCAACCACGGCCAGATGCAGCGCAGCCCGCTGCCGGAGAAGAAGGCCATCGACAAGTCCCCGGCCGTCACTCGCAAATGTGTGAGTTGCACCACCATCTTTTCAGGCCAATCAGCTTCGATCCAAGGAAGGAATGCATGCGTTTCCTATTCAAGCACACGTTGTGTAGGCCTGAAGGCAGATTCTGGCGTAGCGGGCCTAAGGGGTCACGTCGATCCTGCAGGGATTGAGCTAAGAGGTTCATCCTCCAACCCCAGTGCAACCGTCCACGGACGACACCTCAGTGCCAGTTAATCCGATTGATTGTTTAGGGGCACGGCAACGTCTATGGTCATTCCTTCCGCTAGTATAGTGAATGTTTTATCCTTGGATGTAGCGGTATTCTTCCCCTGACGGATGGTGAGATTTGGTGTCAACCTACACGTCCATTTACCGGGGATTTCCCCTGTCAGGAATCTCCCCAGCGTGGCATCGCCCGAGCCACGACAAGCCCCAACTGGCCTCCCGATAAGCGTGGCAGCGTGAGTGCAAGTAAGGGGAGAGGTTATGACAAGGAAGAGGATGGAATGTTCGCACGGGTTCATGGCTCGTTTGTTAGGGCACAGTTAATGCATTCGTCTGGTATTGATTGTAGAAACTGAGGAAAACTACCGATCAGAGCAGCCGGCATGACATTCTCGTTCAGACAGTGTCTGAACATGGTTGGTCAGAAAATCAGATTCGAATGCCCAAGATCACATGTCGACAGGTGTTAGAGCCTGCGGATTGCTCACCTTCCATCTTTGGATACCGCAATTCAAATCCCCGGTGATCCAGGAGGAATTTCTGGAGGACTAAGCGCGTCCGCGGTGCGTTTTCAAGGGGCTCTCCCTTTCTTTCTCTGGCATTCCACCCATACTACATCATCATTCAGATCATAGCAACATCGTCACTCATTCGTTAAATCAACTCATCCCAGGTGGAACCGTAAACACTAGGTTCCGGGAATCACGATCAAATTTACGGTTAGTCACTTATGAATACAGTCGACTGGTTTTGTCGAATAATGTATCTGATGAAGAAAGTACATAATTAATACTCACAAACCTGCCTTAAAGTTACAGGACTACTACGAAGCCCTGAATATGCTATTAAAGGTTTTTTATCAAAAAATTTGCAAGTGACCATTGACTGAAATTCTATATTTTGTAGTAAAATCACTGCTGAACGTATTGTACTTGACATTGTTGTGTCGTATCAGTGGCATTCAATTTAATGATAAAGTTATGCGATGGGTTCAACAACAATGTGTAATCTAACTCGGTTCAACAGAGACTTTTCATTCACTTGCTTTGTTAGTATTGTGATTCCTTGTATAGTATTTGAGTAACCGGCCGTTAGTTCGTCACTTACAGTGAAACTCTTCCTCTCCGTAAATCGAGACACATTAGCTGTCGTTCGACGCGTCTCGGTGTCCTGGTGGAAAACTGATGATTTGTTTGATCATCAAGCCAGAAGATACGAGTACTAATTTCTCAAAAAAGTGTGTTTTTTTTTGGTTTCTGAGGGCAACTAAATCGTGTTCTGAGCTATTGAGGTGATCAATAGTTCAATTTATTCCCCTAAGTGAGGTATATGAACTGGCATTGTTGCATATTCTTTTGGTATATTGTGAAAAGAAAAAAATACATCGTGTTTTGGGTGTTTCTAGGCACCTACCACTGTGAAACGCTGTGAATGTCGTCCTCTTCATTCAAAACACTGACAATATTTAAACCTAATTATGTAAGGAAACATATTTGTTTAAATCTCTTCTGCCAATGAATTACATACCATGAGAATCTAGTAGTACTAAAACAGCACATACTTTCTCGCATTATTTTTTCTTTACTCAGTTCTCAAAAATTCAGAGTGTTTAATGAAAATGTAAGCTCTACCGTCCTTTTAAGTGTCTCTCGTTCTATCCGTGAACAATTTTTGCTTAAACGTCAAAGAGAAATCACGCGAAAAATACTATTTTTTTAAAAAATAGTCTACCTGACCTTTTTTGAAGTAATGATGATTTTTTAGAACAGATTTCATTTTTTAAGACAAAAATTTCTGTCATCAATATTGAAGTTTTGCAATGTTAACTTTTAGCAATATTCGAAGACAAAGTTCCCTTGCAATGGGACTAACACTAATATTTTTACCGTTCTTTGATAAACATGAGGAGAAAATTTAAATAAAACTATCGTGCCGTTGTGAAATATAAATTTTGGAGAAATCGTCTGAACGGTTTAGGTGTTTGAATTGACCACAGAAAGACGTCATTCTCGTTTCGTATCAAAAATTCACAAACCATAAATTCTGATTGCACATGTGTTGGAGAAAGTAATTTACATTACATAAGAACAAACTTTATCCTTTCTTTCATTACCTGGGCCCGGCAATAACGATTATTCGGCTGAAAAATCGCAGTTTTCTGGCGCACGATCTTTTCTTCTTATGAAGTAAAGGGAAAAGGTGAAAAAATCCCAACCAATATTTACAAACGTTAAATGAAGATTTGGCTGTTAAAACAAAATAATGACATAGGTGATCTACTCCAATCACTGAAATAAAATGTGTTAACTGTAAGTTAAGTCATTTAGTTTGTTAAATAATGAATTATTTAGTACGTTGATGTATTTTCGATACGAAGGCAAGATATTAGGTGTTGTTTTTTGTTGGATTTGTTTTGAACGTGAGAATAACTGTCTCAGTGCTGTGACTCATTTGCAAGACCAATGTCGGAAACTAAGCATTTATGGGAACAAAATGATTCATGATATTACTCATAGAAACAGTACATTCCGGAAATGCAAATAAAATGGACGATTAGCTAGAAATGCGGTCTCGGGCTCATCTTTGCTCTTCAACCCTTCGTTCGAAATTGCCATCGCCGTGCCAAAAAAACCGCACACAGTGATTCGAATTGGATCTTGCAAATGTACAAATTTTCTAAATACGCTGCCTGATAAAAATAATGAAATCTTCAGAACGACCCGTAGGGGGCATTCGGACCTCGTACTTTGTATTGGAGTGGAAGTGGCTGTAGACTGAAAGAACATATGACAAGAAGAGCTGCGATTATGCAATTTTGGTAACTTTATTATTTAGTTTTAATATTTACATAGATAATTTTTCACGTACTACTCTCGACGATGAAAAACAAGGCAACTGTATGTTTAAATTTTCTTTTTATTTCGAACTTGCTTAGTAGAAATTTTCAACACATGAAAAAGCTTCTAAATCAGTTTAAATCGTTGGAGACGCCACATTTAGTTACACAATTCTCAATTTCCCCAAAGGCTTTCATTAACTTTCAAAAATACTGATGTAGTAGAGAAACTGACAATTATATCGGAAACGTAGTATACAGATCAATATGTGTTTGTTATATGTGGCACACTGGCAGAACTCTGGGTAAAAACATTCGAAGTGAAAGTGTATAATATTTAGATTGTACATAATTTAGTAGCTTTCATATCCACATTTGACTCGTAATTACGCTATCATTGCATGAATTAAAGAATACGAATTTTAATTTTGCTCAGTATTTTCCGCTTTCTCGATCAATAAAACTCCCCTCTATGTAAAAAATGGAGAAATTGTGAGAGGAAAACGCAGTTTTTCCAATGAAATTAATAATAACAGGCTCCTTTTGCCGTTCGTAAATTTCCGCTGCTGCAAGCGCGTTTAGCGGATTCAAATAAGGCGCGCAACGTTTATAACGTTCCGACTTTTACCACTAGAGATGAGAAAGTGCGCGGAGGTTCCCACATTAGCCGGCAGAGTGTGCGTGCGGCACCGTTCCGCATGATGGTGTGCGAGAGCGGAATGATCGCAGAGATCGCACGACTCCACCGATTTGCGTCGTAAGGAGACCCTCAAACCAGATCAAGTAAAACCTGAGGCGTCATTTACTTTTCTCTCAAAGTTTCCAATGTTTGTGATGTTAACAGTGTTGTGCCACTATTCGAAAACACTAACAAAGGCTATTTGTAGGCATCCACAGCGTCTGAACATTTTAGTGTCTTTTCACTTTCAATAACACATTTTTAATTTAAAAAATAAAAATAAAAACCTTACTCCATAATATAATCCTGAGGTAAGGTAAGTCTATCCTAAGTAGATTTCAGGTTATATTTAAAAAATTGAACAAAAGTTCCAGTTTCCTCGCTCTTATACCATTATCTATGATTAATGTTGCTTGCTCGAGTCCACAGGGAGATAAAATTTCAAATGATTAACATTTACTACATTAATTAATACACACCGCGTGCGAGCAAAATCATAATATTGACAACAACGTAGATTCTTAGCTAACATTTAAATTTTTTTGCACATTTTAAAAGTGCATTACATTTCCGAATATTTACACTTTTCTTTTGAAATGGTTTTAGCTGGGAACTGAATGTACTCATTTCTAATGTGCGATGCGTAGAATAAATAGGTAAATTCTTAAGATAACAGACCATAAATGGAGCGCTTTTTGATATGTCATTTAATAAATTTGAGAAATCATGTGGTAAATAAAAAATGTCAAAATACGTACCTATATTTGAAAAATTTTTTAACTTTTAAAAAGTATGAAAATATTGGAAACTGAACTAAATGTACATGCAGGGCCACGGCATAATTCGCGCAAAACGTTTAGACATTTTCGATCTCTTTTACCTCACTCATAGAAACATTTAAAAATGCGAAGAAAAACATTTCGTAGTTCTGTCAAAAACAGCATAAAATATGGAAATCGCCCTGAAAAAATGAAGTCAAATCAGAGACGATCCCAAAAATACATTTCACAAATTTACAGAAAATTGGAGACGGTGCTCGAGTTGAGCAGTTGACGCCCTCATGCTTTGTATGCTGCGCACGCCTACACTTCGCTCAAACTACAACTAAGAATGGTCTATGTATTATTAGAGGTTTCGAATAAGAAACTGAAGGCAGTGGTGAAATGGCGAGGTGCACCGTTTGAGAGTGCAAATGGAAGGAATTCAATTCCTTGCGGAGGACGTAAACTATTGCTGCAAAAATGCCGTACAAGCACAGCGTAAGACTTAGTCGCCAGCAGCGCGCTGGGGCCAATGTCTACTTGAGGAGCAGATAAAAGACCTCTGAGCCGGCGTTCGGTTTACGCTCGTCGTGGAAGAATGCGTGTCGCTCGAGCGATAAGTGGACAATTGGCGCTCGTATCTGCGATGCAGATAGCGCTCAAGGGCGCAGCGGCGCGGCGATAGCGCGGGCGGAGGGCACCGCCACCTCCGCGCCCCCGCTCATGTCCCTGCAGTCGCTGTGACCGGGAGGTCGTAGGTTCCAGTCCCGACGGTGGCAGGATTTTTTCACACTAGCTTGTGAGCTAGGTCGAATTCAGCCGTTGTATGAAGGAGAATTCTAGCGGTCGGCTACTCTGATCGGTAGGTTTCCATGTTTTCTCCGATCAACATCAGGCGAATGCCGGAGCAGTACCCTGACAAACGGGCCAAGGACCGCGCGCGAACTTTCCTACCTCTTCCTTGTCCTATCCTCACCTCTTACACACCTTACACTAACACTACCACCCATGCCGGGAGACCGGTCGGGAGCTGAGCGCTTGCCTCGGCTGGGGCGGTGCCACGCTGGTGGTAGATACCTGATTAAAGAAATCCCCGCTAACCGATGGTACGTCGGCGCCGGATCTCGCGTGCAGCGGGGGAACATCACCGCCACCTCCCGACCGCAAAACATGCAATGCACTTACGGATCTAATGACCTTAGCAGTTTATGCGCACGGAATCACTAACAATCAATCAATCCGCGCCTCCGCTCACCTCTGACGACGGGGAGTTTGATCCCATCGCTCCCAGAGGAATTGGTGGCACCCAGCACGGTCTCGCGGCGTGTTTTCTTTATCGTTTGCTCTATCAAGACGAGACAAGGCCGGAGATCGAATCCAGGCCTGTGCAGTTGGGGATAATCGCGCTAGTCATGACGCCGTGTGCCTCCCAGCCGAGAGCATGTGGGGACGGGGCCGTGGGAGGCAGAGGGGTGGCAGCAGGATCCCGGAAAGAAGCGACTGGAAGGGGAGGCAAACAGCAAAGCAAAGCAGAGCAGGAGCTGACTCGGCAGCGGGAACGGGAGGAGTGGCGCGGGCGGAGCGGGCTCGAGGAGTGTGGTCCCAGCAGGCGCTTTCCCAGAAGACGCGACGCGTCGAGCCTTCGGTCTCGAGTGCTCGTTAATGACGCCCTCAGTACATCAACCGCGCTCATCCCCTCTCCTCGCGTCGGCCTCTAGTGCTCCTCTGCAAGTGGTGACAGACGCGCCTCAAACTACTGAGATACAATGCAGCTTCTGTCAAGTGGTACTAACTCGGACCATCCCTGAGAGAGCATCAATACGACTGATCGAAATCTACTAGAGCAGCGATATTATCGTTCGCTCAGAAATAGTACAGATTACGCTTACGTCACAGATGCGATTTAAGTTGCTACATGAGCTTTCCAAGTTGAGTTTCTAACATATGATACTTTCAATTTTCCTTGGTATTTTAACTACACATGCATGACGACGTGAAGACTACACATGTATTACAAAGAGTGAATCTGTTGAAGTATACAAAATTCAAAGATTAGAGAATATAAATACAGGTACTTGTACTTATAACTACGTAATGTAATATTTACTATTGAAGTAAATGTAGATGATAGTTGCTATAAATATGTCATCTCTTCGAAACAAGGAAGATGTTTGATTTATTTCAGTTTCCGTAAATTTACCTATTCTTCCTGTTTCACCAGTACATTTCATCTGCATCTTAAAGGGGTCACGTGTAAAATATGATAAACCTCAAAACTGTAATTTGTATTATTCTATTACTTTTCGCTGCTGGCATCTCTTATCTATGCTGCATTCTTCCATTTATAGTTCATCTGAGGCCCGTAGCTGATGCTATATACTAATATAACTTTCTTAAATCAATTGTTCAACTCAATCCATTGTTCACTTATTTATATCACGACAGCAGTTCCGTTTTACATTATTTCCAACCAAACTTTTCAATTATATCTCAAGAAACAAAAAAGTATAAAGTAAGACGAGATAATATAGGGAAAATTTTTTTTCTAAAAGTTCTTTGATATGAGTGGCCAAAATAGCTGAAAAGGGAAACAAGAAATAAAATAATTTGAATACGTCAATGGAGCTTCCGAAATTAGATCTTGGAAAAACTAATACATGCTCATTGATTTTCTTCATGAGGTCATGCCATAAATCTACCGTTAGAGCAAACTGTCGCTACCCACAAACAAAACCCTTTCGTAGAACTTGTGAAACGTTTACTTAACGAGATATCATGACATTTTATCATCGACATTTGGACTAACAAATAAAGAAATTGTTTAGTTTCCTAAGAATGTGGAATTACAAGTGCTGTTATTTGTTTTTAAACCCCGTACACAAACTTTAAATGGACGTTGAAGAAGCTGCGTTTCTATTGGCATGTTGTACTTCAGCACAATCTTCAAGACAAAAAACTACAAGTGTGTGCTCAACTATATATCGTAAACAAAAACTCAATTACTGGATACACATCATACATTTTTTTAAAAATAACGTTCATTTATTCCCTTATATACTTAATATATATATATATATATATATATATATATATATATATATATATATGCCTATTGCATTTTAATCAAATAGGTACTTTAATTGAAAGTATGCATGTCACATACAAGGTAGAAATTCAATTCGCCGTTCATTCAGTTGGAAAGTCTTTAAATCGTACCGTAAAATCAGTAATAAATAATCAAATAAAAGAAATTTATCTCGCCGTAATATTCTCGATAGTGGGGTCCAAAAATTATAATTTTGGGCATTAAAAAGTTAATCTTTATTTTTATAATGGTCTATTTTTTAACATTTATAACTTTATATTCCAAGCTTAGCTGCAACGTATTATGCAAAAAAAATTAAATTGTTGATATTTCATCTGGAGAAGAGGTTATAAAAGAATGACTTTCCCTGATGTTTTATTCATGTGGGGGGATTTTTCCCAAATTTAGACCGTTGCCTTAATTTAACTGCAGTATTTCCACGCATAACAGCATCTGCATCATAGATGACGGTCGTAATGTTTGGCAACACTATCATAGGATTGATAGTTTCAGTCAAAGCATATCAATCATCTTAGTGAACAAGAATTGTTAGCCGTGTTTTTTGTAGTCTTACAATTTTTGTCTGTCCAGAATGTCAGATAATTACATAAACAGGTATAGGCTTCAAACATACGTAATTGCATAAAGGAGCTCAAAGATGGTCACTTCTTTGCTAAGAACCTGTGGTAGGATATTTCTTTTAACAAAGTGACACATGTGACACAGGCAACTCATTAGGCACTGACGTTTCACCGGAGACGTAATCTATTTGCGTACGAACGTGACCCGTCAGGCACAGATTCAAAAATGTTTCGTAATTAAAACGTAGGTCAGGTAAAATTAAAATATCTTTTTTCGTCTTATATGTTTATTTTATTTCATTTTATTACCTTATTTGTTCGAGAAATAAGCGTTTTAAATACCATCCGTGCCTTTGGTATTTTTATAATATATATTAAAATTCGTAGGTTTTAATGGAAATCGCAACTATGCTATTTTCATAAGCGTGCTTTCTCTACGACCATTATGATAAAGTAACTCCTCCCCCCCCCCCCAAAAAAAAATTAAAATCTGGGTGTCTTGAGTCGGACAAGATCAGATGGGGAATATTTATTTTCAGTTCGGTTTAGGCGCCAGTGTTGATTCACAGACGGTCAGACTCACGTTTAAAAAAACAATTTTTAGTTATCAGAGACTCCTCAAACTCTGTATTATTCTATTTATTTGAACGTCTTTTTCTCACAAAGATGAACATTTCCGTCAAAATAGCAAAATCGATTTCCTGCAGCATTGTGTAAATTTACATATACTACGTGAACGTGAATTTAAACTTATTTATCATCAGCTAGTTAGATAGTTGGTATCTGAATACTATCGTATTTTAATTTTTTGAAGCAGTTAAACCAATGGTGGTATAAAACATTGGAATGTAGTTCACTTCAATGTGTATGTGTGCAAAACCGCCACCAACCAAGTTCCAGAGATGTTCAGAGCTACCTTAATGTAGGAACCAAAATTGGATTACAAAGGATATAATAATAATAATAATAATAATAATAATAATAATAATAATAATAATAATAATAAGCATTAACGAAGTCATTGGTTTTAATTTGTGTGTCGCAAATGATGAATCAATCTTGAAGAAAATTAAAGAATGTAGACTAACTCTATTACGAATGTGCAAATTACGCCAGAAGAGACAGCAATATACTACAAAGAAAGGGATTCAACCATGCGAATGCAATACTAATTAATTGAAATTATCTTGTGCCAAGATAAACTGGCTTCGATGATAATTACTGAATTGCCAATACAGAAAACCACTTTATTTAAATTACTTTCTAATGTAAAATTGTATTCGTGTATTTTACATTACAAGAAAATACGATTTGAGGCCATAAAAACACGGCGAATAGATTTAAACAAATTAATCATGCGGGTAGTGTATTTAATTATATTATTGCACTAATTTTCACGCCAGCTATTCAATTACATTTCTATTCAATGCATTGAATAATGTTTACGATTCATTTCCATTTCAGGTACTCTGGTGATAATACAATGAAAGGAATTAAAATAAGTAAATAACGATATTTTCCTGATTCGATATCAGTCAACAGCATACTTAAGACAAATGAACTAATGAAAGTTACATAGACTACTATATGATAATAGTAAAACCGTTTAGTCTGTTATTTAAAAAAGAGAGATTTTATTTTAGAAAAAATAATTATCCCATCTCTCTCCGAGTTAAGAGTAAGATACTTCTGTATTAATTGAAAATGATCATTCCTGTTTTTTCACTACGACGAAGGCTGAAAAGCATTTCTTGTCATTAGCGCTGAATGAGATTTGCCATTCCGTGTGTAGAATCAGACATCACATTAAGAAATAAATTCCAAAGAATATGTCTCAAAATATCGCCAAACAAGACATACTTCGCACTTGTCTCGAGTGAATGAATTATTTACGAACCAAGAACAATGTTAGTTCTTAAGAATCGTATCGTGTCGAGCGATGCGGAAGTTGCATGCATGTCGCAAGTGGCTGTCTGATAAAGTGAGCTGTAACCACTGTGTTGAGTGACAACTGGTTATAGCAGCGGAATGGAGATCCAGATGGAACAGGGCCGACGCGGCAGTGATGTCTGAGGGGAGGAGAATGAGTGGTCTGTGAATAAATTCGGTTCGAAGGAACTTGGTGTGTTGTATAACAATATGGTCGTGATTCTGTGACAAATCGGTTGTCTCCAGTGCTGGCGCTAGCCATGGGTACATCGGGCGATCGTCTGGAGCCCCGCAAGTAAAACTGATAGGAACAAGTCGTAAGAAACCTAAAAAGAAATTATAACTCGAGAAAATCGTTATCGTCATTTTTTAAGACGCGGTAAAGGAGACTGATTTTTAAGCACTGCGTCACGATCAGTTCACTGATATTTCATAAAATTTTTAAATATTTTTTTTCCTTGAATAGTTAATGACGTTATTTCTAATAAGGTAGGACTCTATGCAATGAATCAAATGATGCAAACCTTAAAATAGGTTCTACTGAAATTCATATTTATTATTTCATGTATTTGTGTGGTTTCATTAAATACTAACTGAACACATAATTTTTTAGCGTTTTAAGCTCACCGTGAAAATTCTTTTATTTGACCACTACAATTGTTTAGTAAATTACTTCCTCTCATACTTTGGGTAGCCAGAATCGGACCTTGATACCGAAAAATCAATTCACAGCAACATGTTTGTCTGACCGTCCATTCGTTTGAATGATTTGTGATTCTACGCGCGCGCGTGTGTGTGTAGGGGGGGGGTATTAGTCCCATAAGTGTAGTACATGTTTTCCTGAGGCGGTGGCGGCGATCTTCCCTCAATGATTGATGAGATCCGGCGCCGACGGGACACGGGGTTTTCTCTAATCAGGTATCTCCCATCAGCAAAACACCACCCTAGACGGGACAAGCTCCCATCTCCCGGCATGTGTGAAAGTGTAGTGCGTTTAAGGGTGAGTACCCAAGGAGTTACGATAGGTCAAAGAAGAAGAATAAAAGGTAGCGTGCGGTCTGTGGCCCGATTCGCCGGGAATTGATCGGAGAAACCACGGAAAAATCGATAGGAGCAGCCGGCCCCTAGAATCCTTCTCCAGACAGCAACTGAATGCGACCTAGCTATCTAGCTACAGTCGAAAATTCTTCCACCATACGCATTTCATTTTGCATCATATTCAAGCCAATTTGCTCTACCGCGCTCTATTACAGAATGTTCACTTCAATAATAAAATAGAGAGGGACGTACAGATGCAGTACAAACACGCATGCGAAAAACGGAGCGAATTGGAATTTCATCGTTATAAAAATTATTCTGCGAAAATGTGTGTATATATATATATATATATATATATACATAATATACACTAATTACTACACACATATATCTCACACTATATACAAAATAATTTATAAGAAAACTAAATCATAAAATAGAATAATAAACAGAATACAAATGGTTAGAAATTAAATTATAATAAGGAAGTTAGAATTGGAATTCCGTGGACCCATGGCTTCCGCGTCCGAGGCTGTGTCGGGCTGCGGAGGTGGCTGGCGGGACGAGGCGAGGCGTGGCGAGGAGCGGCGGAAGATGGGCGGCGCCGGCTGGCGGTAATCGCGCGTCTTTCCGCAGCGCGTGTACACGCGCCATCGTCCTCAGGGCTGGCCCTCGCCCCCGACGCCATCGGAGGCCAGCCGCGGAGCAATGGGGAGTTAGCGGGATTTTAAAGGGTATTCTATATGTAATATCGTGGGCGAATTTTCGCTTGGACTGAGCAAAACCCGGCACGTCATCATTAGCGAGATGATTTCTAGACAAAAGTAGAATTTTACTTGTTTGATAAAGTCACTGGAAATAATATTTGTAAGAGAAGAAATTAAGATATTCGATGTCAGCCATTAGTTAAACCCGCATTTTAAGGTTTGAACAATCCATATAGCTTTGCCTATACGCTCAACACACCAATGTTGTTTGCAATTTTATTTACCAACAAAAGTAACATATATAAATTTTACATGGTCTAACAAGACGTACTTTGTTCAAAAGAACCTAAAAACACCAATGACAATTCTTAGAACCTTGAAACATAGAACTCAGAAATTGAAGTTGTGAATCTGAATGAGAGCCAAATTATTTTTTCCTCCCCTTTGCATTGTAGTAGATTTAAATAGAACATGGAAGAGTGTTTACTCCTGAAAAGCTAAATATCACATTGTTCGAATGCCAGTTAAAAGTATTCACGAATGGTTTGCGTTTACAATGACAACTCAGAGAAGTGTCAGTATTGCACAAAAGTCACCTAGAAATATTTTAATTTTTTGGCATAAAACATAACTTTCAATAAAAACGTATAATATCCAAAACATACATTGATTAAAACCTAACTTTAAATGTGTACAACTTAAAAAGCAAATACTTCGTAATTAGTCCGTAAGATGGAAAGTTTCTTAGGGAAGAAGATACTGGTTGACAACGGTGAGGTAAGCGAATTCTCTACAAATAACAATCACCAAATGCACAGAAAGATCTAGTGATTAAAATAATTTCTCAAAATGTATAGTTGACTGTCGCAATCAAGAGTATAATCGAATTGACTTCTTAAATTTCCTTCTCTCTCGTAACCTAGGTACGTCATATGATCCCCAAGTGATTCCTGCTACACTGCTGGGGAATGCGCAGTTTTCTCTGGATCATGTGAGGTGTTACGGCCGTGAAGCCCTTCCCAACAATACCGCCATTTTAGGTTCCTGTAGGCTGAAAACAAGTCACTAAAATATATCTTAAGTCAATATCCGCTGAACACCTAGGGAGGTTTCCTTGTAAGTCTTGAGAAGCGAATTGAAAACTTCTCAAGACTTACTTGAAAATTCTCACTTTTAATCTTCAGCCTACGTTTCTATTGCTTATTGATACTACCAACCTTATTAGTTCAAAAAACTCTACTCTAATAACGATACAGAAAATAAAAAAATGTTGAGATGAATAAAAATATCAACATAAAATGTTCTTAGATTCTGTTAAATTTTAGACACAAGAAATATTATTAAGTATAGATACAAGTACAATGTCTTCAATTTCACTTCACCGTTTTACCGAATATTCTACACAAATTATTGTTTTCATTTGATGTTTAATAAATGTAATCTGAATCTCAAAAATATCATAAGCATTCGTTCACCTAGTATGTATTGGCCTCCACTGCACATCCATTTAACATAACTTGATTTTGTCAATTTGATTTTAATTTTCTTCTGCTATTACGAACTAATGAGATCTTTTGCCTCAAATTATTTAACGCAACTGAAGAAATACTGAACCGAGTATTCATCTCCAAATAGAAGTGGTCCGAACGCCGTAACACGCAACCCGTTAACTCGTCATGTCTTGCGGGCACACAGCAAAAATGCAACTGAGATGAAGAATGACGATGGACCTAACGGAGGATGCTGAATGAAGACTGAAATGAAGATGAAGAGCAAACGGTATAATGAAAAGAATGGGGAAATATAGTTCAGGAACCACATGGAAATCTTCCATCAGCCCGTTTCCTCGTTTAATTTTTCACCGAGTTGCACGCACACTTGTGTTTACGTCATTGAGGGCGCACAGATAATTAATAGACAAAGCCAGAAAGTAAAGAGCACACGCAATTAAGCCGTCGCGAGGGGGTAAGAGAGATGGAAATGTCGCGCCGGCGCAAGTACGCTCCAGAGCAAACGGTTCCGGGCGTTTATCAGCTGCCATTCGCCCTTTCGCACTCGACTGGGCCTGGGACTGGGGCTGGGCTCCGCGCGGGCGACAAGCGACCTCCGGTCGGCCTTCGGCGGGCAGGACACCCCTGGCCGGCCCTTCCGCCAGCTGTTGGGCGCGCGCCGGACACCCCTGGCTGCGTTATCAGGCGTCGCGCCCTGCGTCGCCGCCGCTGCCGCCGCCGCCGCCGCCAGCGGTCGCGGGCGGGCGCGGCCTCCGCAGACGTGCTCGGCCCCCTGTCGCGCGCGCATCGCCGTGCCTCGCTTCGGCCGCGCGCCGCCCACGCACGCGATATGAGCTCCGCCAGCGACGCAGACCGCAGCAGCGACGCCGCAGCCGCCGTGGCCGCGCAGCCGGTGAGTACTGGGTTTCAGCTGCTCCTGCGCGCCATCTCCGCATCCAACGCAGGAGTACTTGACTTCTCCTCCGCATGTTTCTGGATTGTTCTTACGGAGCCCTACCGCTCCCTGCGGTCAACACGACTTATCAGCAGAAGAACACAATGACGTCAACGATACAGAAGACAACGGGATTGTCACTGGCGAATGTATCGCTCCTGACATCCAATGACCAAATGGTTTAAGCGCAAAAATTAGCGAAATGAAGATCATTTTTGTTTCTATATATTTATCTTACTAGCTCTATTATCTTGAGTAAACAACGCAAATCATCTGCGATTCGTTCGGGGTTCCTTTTTCCGCCAACGCCGCTGTGCTAGTGTTAACTCAGTGTCTCTGCACCAGCCTCAGCAATCCCCGATTCGAAGTGGACTCCCTTCTTCCAACCATCTTCGTATGTTGTTCGAGGTTGACGTCTGTGTTTTTGTCGTCGCTCACCGGCAGTGATTGAGTAGGCATTTTGTTCTATTGACCACATGTCGACATGTTTCAAAACAACTTCTCTTCAAAACAAGTAATTTGCTCCGTACGTCATGTCTTTAAAGAAATGTTAAAAATTATTTATTCCCAAATTACTATTCTGAGCCTCCAATGCATATGGATACAGCCTGTGTGTTAATCGCAAAGAACGAAACCAGTCACAGTTACCAAGAATATTTTTAGTTCTTCTTGAAATTTTTACTACAGATGTGTGATTTTTACTACAGATTGTGAAGTGTACAATAATATTACATTATAATAGAACTGAACAAATTATTACAAATCAAAAAGGAACGAATTCTTGCGATAACAATCCCAAACATTTGAATCTGAAAACTGATTTTATATATTTTTAATTCGAACCTTACCATTATCTCCAAGGTAGGCATGTATAAGAAATTGGCGATTTGAGAAATTTTATTCTTTCCACGTTATTTTCATATAAAAATCGAACATGATATATTTTCATAGCGAACGCTTGATTATATAAAAACAATAGTTTTAATTAAACAAGCTGGCAATATTAATTGGTAATTGACAGTTTGTGAGGGGGGCTTGCAAGACATTAACGACGTTATATCCTTACCAGAGAGCACTGTAACTGATGATTTGATTTGTACTTTTGTAACATTTGTGATTAGATATACGATCATTGATAAATGGCAATTTGTACGGTTTGTTATTGCGAAGTTCTAAAAATCTGTTACCCTTGTTTCCCCTTTTTGAGGTTATTAACTCCTGACTTAAAGTAGTGAATTAACGGATTTTAAATATACACTAATTCAAATGTATAAAATATTGATATTCTCGCCAGTCTTGACAATACTTCCCACGATTCTGAAATTCTGGGACGAGGCGACAGAGCAAACGCATCAGTATTAAGCAGTGAGAAATTCGAGATGACATGATAGTTGTCAATTATAACCGACAAAGGTCCGCGCCGAAACGTTTCAAATGGGTGCCAAAAAGAAAACGAAAACGGGGCGTGGCAATGGATATTTATCAAACGCCCAACTCACAATCGCGAAGAACGATTAGTTTGAAACTATGACTCACGGTCAATACGATGGGAGATAACTTAATACTTGATTTCGGAAAACTTTCTTAAATGCCAATAGAAAAATAAAATTCTCGACGTAAAAAAATTCCGTGGCTACTGACTAAAAAATAGTTAAAATCACCTGAATAGTCACACCTATATGGATCAATGTGGGCATTAGAGTTACATTTTTTGTGAATGAAAAGATAAAAAGAAGAATTACTCTTAGTTTTAAATTTTACTGCTAATTAATAGATTACTTAACGTTGTTGGTATTTCTTCAGTGAAGTAAAAAGAAATAAACATTTAATTTCCTCATTCAGATTCATTTGTATATTTTTTTGAATTAGCTGTCGAGAATTCATGACTAATACACTACATACAAACTTCACTTTTGCCTCTAATTGAAACTTCCTCATTTTAGCCTGCGTAGATCTTTGTTAGAATAATTGAGTCACGAGTTCATGATACCATACATATATATAATATGACATTATATATGAACTTTACGTACGTGTGATTACGAGTCCAACACATTATTAGATTAAGTACATACAAATTGAATGAGCGGGTTTAGAAGTCCGATTCCAGTAGCTGGAGGCAGTGCGGTAGCCAGAAATTAATTTCGGAAAGCTTGACGAGTGAACATTCATGATAACAATATAAAATGCTATTTTAGCTTTTTGGTGAGGTATTGTTGGTCTTCCAAATAAATGAACTGAAAGCGGTGTCATTACTAACGATTTTACTTATATATACTAGCTATGAACTAGCTTTCGACGGATTAGCCATTATTATTAGATGTTCTCTCTGGAAGCCAGAAGTTCGACCAAAAATCAAATTGTAATTGCAATCGAAATTTAAAAGTAGTTCCGTCGTCAACTGTCGTCATCAACGAGAACGATCCCATTAACCGGGATTGTTTTTTTTCTTTCGGGAGTGTGTTCTCCATCTGCGTGGGTGGAAGGGGAGATCGCCAGGGATCGCAGGAACCACTGAAGGGAGGTCACCCGAGAATTCTCCGTGTGTTGTGCACAAAAACATAGATACCATCATGCCGAAGCACGTGTGTCGAAAACAGGGGGGTATAATCAACACACGTGTTACCGCCCTCGCCGACGCAAGCCCACCTCTTCGCGTTGGAGTACTTCTGGCTAACGTCATTCTCCATTCGTCAACATCATTCTTTGCACAAAAGCAATGTAATAGGGTACAAAATGGCCATTTTCTCCACAGGGGGATATTCCAAACTCGAATAGGGGACGAATGGAAGAATAACGAGTGAAGGGCATCTTCGCTTACGCAACACAGACTGAATGAATCCTAAGAATACTTTCGGTATGTTTTCTTCTAGTTTCATTGTCTTCCTGTGTGGGAGAAATTAATGCTAATCCTGTAGAGGCCACTAAACTGCCGGTCTCCGAAATCCTCCAGCTGCAAGAATGTGATCAGGAGTCACGAGTCGCCTAATGGACCTCGTGTTGTTTCCCAGCCCTCACATACTTCGAGATTGCTTATTCACCGTGCAACTGCTAGGTGCGGCCACAGTTGGTGACAGGCGAAGGGGATGGCTTGTGATGCCACGCATGAAACAAGATAAAGTTGTAACATTCGTTACCTACTACATTGTCCCGGGTTAATAGGCCGACAGCTTCGCGGCCTAGAACGGAATTCCCCGAATTACGAATAGACATTTCACAAGACACTTGCGTGGCGATACGTCCACGGGAATTACTAAAAAGTGGTTTTCTCCTTTTATCAATCTGCGGCACATTGCAGGTTTAATTTAAAGGAGTACGACATATGATCCACGTTATCCCACAGTACCTATTATTTTTAAAACTAGTGGTGCTACATCAACGTATTTTTGTTGCATTATTTATAACTTTTGTAATTTTCGAAAATCAGAGAGTTCCCGAAAATTAAACCTGTGTTATTTTTTGGGATCCTTTTGTCAATCCCTGAAATTATATACATATATATATATATATATATATATATATATATATATATATATATATATATATAAATTATCACATTTTTCAAAGATTTAATTTTTAGAACAGATTTCATTTAAGAAAAAATCTTTATCATCAATATTGTACCTCTGAAACGTTAATTTTTCGGTTTCCTTTCTTGACGGAAAGCCCGTGTGGGTAAGGGTGAACCTGAGAGCATAAAGCCGCCTGACCTCGTAAAGCGCACACGCTGTGCGAACAGCGCCTGCCGGCTGCGGGGCATCGGCCATCCTTTGCGCGACGGGACGACGACGGCGGCGGCGGCGGCGGCGGCGGGGCGGGGACGACGCTTCCGTTCGCGCCATCGCTTCCGGCAACGTCGCGTCGCCGGCTGCGCTGCCGCACTCGGCACGCAACGCCACGCCACGCAACGCCACTCCCCGCGCACGCCGCCGTCTGCGTCAAAGCGAGACTAAGCGCGACTCAGCGGCGACGTCGGCACCGCCAGGCTTGGCCAATCGGACGTCTTCTCGATAGGTATAGCATCTGATATGCACATCTCAGCAAGGCATTTGAAGCAAACGTGTACGTCTCGTTGGCGCTCACAGCGATGTGGAATAGTCGCTCACTTTTTCTTCGTAACGATTTGTAGATTCACGTCAAGGGATGTGAATGTGCCTCAGTCGCGCTGTGATCTCGAGAATGGAGATAAATCGGGAGACTATTCGGGATTACGTAAATATCCTATCTTCGGGTTAAGTGAAGCAAGGTTTTGTTATTTAATCACAAATACAATAATTGGAATAGGCAGGAACAATGATTATAATTGTACCTTCATCATTTTATTTACTGACATTAATTAGATATTAACTCTCACTGAAACACTATTTAATCGTAACCCTTTAAAATTGCAGAAATTAAATTACATACAAGTGTTCGCTAAAGATACAAAATGTGGATCATTTTTGTAATTTATATTCATAAACTAATATCACAGGGTTAAATTGTTGTGAGGACTGCAGCATATCGAAGTCATTTGCAAAGAACATTGTAAAGGTTAATAACAAATTCGATTAACATATTTCAACCTGCGTAGAGGACACCACATCAAATGATACATTAATTGCAACGGATAGCAAAAAATTTAAAAGCGCCAATGCATACGTGTCAGCGTGTTGGTCGTGGAGATTTATCTTCAAAGTTAAGAGACCTTGCCCCTCACTCATAATTCATCAGATATTCACAACCGAGATTTCATTTTTTTAGTATGTATGTAATGCATTAACACACTTTTGAGCCTGCATTAGCATAATACAGTAAAGCTGAGTTTAATTTAGAAAATATTACTACTTTTCACCGTAATAACGAGACGATTATTTCGCACTGTCACTTTTATCAGATTTGAATAGAGTATATTAGTTCCATTTTTCATCAGCCCCTGTTTCAGATTAAGTTACGATTATAGACCTACACCATTGATTGGCAGTAGTTCAAATAAAACAAATGCAGCACTGAATAGCAGACCACTATCACTCAAGAACTTCACTGAAGGTAGGCCATTGAAATTTCTTACGCGTGACTTTACACGTGTCTCGCTTGTATTTCCTTGTATCGTCACATAATATAAAATCAGAGAACATTACATATCATTGAAGGCGTAAATTCAATTGCTTATATCTTTTGAATCAGTAGCAAAATTTACACTTTCCTCCACTATGAGATCAGAGCCCGCTATTTGCCTCAGTTTAATGCGCAGGTGACTCAGGAGGTGACGCAGGTGACTTTTGCGAGGAAAAAACTACACCAGCGTCGTGTCCTCTAATAGAAAGCAATCCGAACAAGTGTTTCATATGGAATTTTGATGAGAAAGCTTCTTGTCTGCACAGCAGTGTCTAGACGATTTCTCTTCTACTATGAGATGACAATGAACAATGTCAAATGACTAATGACAATCTACAAGATTGTGATTACAGTGACTTTAAAAAATGTCTAAAATTTACATTTTAAGTAACACGTCCGACTCAATAAGTAATATTTCGTTATCCTGTTTTTCCATTTTCCGTGGCCCCCATCCCTATCATTACCTTGGGCAACGGAGGTTATACTGTGTTTTAAGCAACGCTGCGTCGGGGGCGCGAGCGAGTGACGCAGGGGCGGGCTCCCGCCGGGGAATTTCCACCGCCGGCGCGGCGGGGCGCGTGGCGCGGGACGCGGGGAGCGGGGCGGGGCAGGGCGTGCCCGGCGCGTGATCGCTTCTATTTCCCCGCTCCGCTTGCGCCACCCCTGCCGTGCGCCGCGCCGGGTGGCGTCCTGAGGATGAGGCGTGAGTCACGCGTGCCTGGCGCACGCGCGCGGCCACGAGGAAAGGGCCGCACGGAGGACGCCCCCCGCAGGAAGCGAAACGTCGCGTCGCCTTCCTCACGGCCTTCCTCGGGGGGCGGCCGCCTTCGGCCCGCAACGCGACGGACAAACCGAGAAAGCTCGCAAGAGCTGCACGGGGAGAGATTGCTCAGGGCAGCAAATGATGTGCTGCAGACCCGACACTAACTTGCCAGGTAGGTCGAATTCTGCTCTGATCGGGAGTTTTCCGTGGTTTCTCCGATTAACACCAGGCGAATGCCGGTGCAGTACTCTAACAAACGGTCCACGGACCGCGCGCGATCTTTCCTACCTCTTGCTTCCTTTATACTCATCCCTTACCCACACTTACATTAACATGGATTACACTACCACACGGTTGGAGACCGGTCGGGAGCGTAGAGCTTGTCCCGGCAGGGGTGGCGCCCCACTGGTGGGAGATACCTCGTAGAGGAAATCCTCGCTACCCGACTATAGATCAGAGACGGATCTCGCCATACAGTGGGGGAAAACCACCGCCACCTCCCGAGAAAAAATATGCACTACACTTATAGGAGTAATGACCTAAGTAGTTGACGTACACGGAATCTCGATCAGTCAATCCGAAGAGCTGCGTCGATGCTTCCCAGAAAATCGAAGGAAAGGTGGCATCGCTTCCCCTCCACCCCCACCCCCCACCCAACCCCGCTTTCAGGACGGTTAGCAACAGAGGGTATATGTGCAATTAGTTAAGAGGAGGCATTCGAGACTCGTGCAATTACTCCTTGACGACCGGTTGCGATCCGCTTCTGCTGACTACAGACTACATTTGGTGCATTCAATGTCTAAAGTTCTGTTTCTACACATCTGTGCTTCGTCTGGAAGCCCGGCTTAAATTAGCGGTTGGTTTTTGACGCACCCATTCAGGTATACGTTCCAAATATGCGCCCATTCAGGTATACGTATTTACATGAAAATATGATTAGGTAAGTTTTAATTATAAATATAATTAAAGATACATATTTCAGTATGAGTCCTAGTTCATTGTCAATATACAGTGATATGGTCGTAAATGAAAATACATTTGTAGCAAATTCGTTCAATTATCCTCTTTGTATTGATGTGTGTGTATTACAAAGACCACATTATGACTTGTTACGAGTGCCCGGCTGATTCGCGAATTAGTTAGAAGGTGTAATTAATTTTGTATGAATAACGATGAATAATCATTTCAAACTTTTTCGGCTAATGTTGGTATCAGTCAAAGAGCGATGGCTACGTTTCAGTGGCAACATGTAAGTAGACACATTGACAATGGAACCCGAAATTACACCCCTTGTCCCTTAGTGGCCATAAAAACTGTTCCCAGCAGTCTAATCCCTGTCTATCGCATATCTGTTTTCATCCACACACAGTACCTTACTTCACCAACCCTAGCTACCTTGGGTTTCCTAATGGATACTTCGTTCGGATAAAGTCAGTAGCATGCTTCAAAGCTCTTCCTACTTCTCGGTTTATCTTCCCCTTCCGGATAATGTGATCATTAATCAGCTAATTCGGTCAATAGCCACATTCGCACTTCATCTGTATAATACATGTATTGGTTGATTCTGCTTCTTTATGAAGCCATCACACGGTGCTGGGTAGAATGCCGGGATGTTACATTACAATTTAGCTTAGTTTCATCAAAATATACATTCTGATTGTTTTATTTTTTTTTTTTTAATTTTTCTGTATTTTTCTCTCAACTAATTTTGTAAACCTGATGAGCACATCTTTGAATGTGAAACCGGAAATGTCATTCCTGTAATCCCAATTAAGCGGCAGCAATATTAGAGAAGTCAAATGTATGATTGCTTTCAGGTTCAAAATATTTATTTAAACCATCGCAGGTAAAACACAAATAAATTCGCTTTATAAAACAGGAACTTTAATCAATCAAGTTAAGGGAAGTTAAATTTAAATTATTTGGCATGTTTCCAAAGAGATCGAGAATTTTATTTATTTTGTACAATCCTATAAGTTGTGTTCTTAGTCCTTAAGAATCCTGCTACAATTTCCACGTCAACAACAAGCAAACAATATTATTGAGGCCTATTGAAAACATGTCTGAGTTGGCAAGGAAGTGGAAGGGCTTGAAGTGTGTGCACGCTCTCTCCCGTGCTCTCACTCGTACGTAAAAGTCCACATCCTGACAAAGATGGAAGGAATAATATTTTCCTTTTCAACAGTGTGATGACAAAAATAATACATAAATACAAAGCAAATCACTCACCTAATATTAAAAGAATATTTTATTATTGCTTAACTCATTTTATCTAAGAACATTTCATTATAATTTCATTCTTGCAGCATGTCCAGATGTACATTAAAATAGTGGATCTTAAAAGTCGGATTACCTTAATCATTTTCCTTTTCTTTACATGCGGAGCCCTTTCAAGACGTTCTGCCCTTGAGTTTAATATACTCTATATTGCATTTCATATATCAGATAATTTTCAAATATTCGCCAATGTAAATTCAAGAAGATACTAAGAAATACCAAGGAACGACTTCTGTCGAAACATGAGGGCGATCTAGGCTGATCAGGTCCAGAACGGCAAAGTCATGTGACCAGGAGCGATTTAGACAGTCGAGACGAGAGTAGTGGGTAGGATAAGAGGGGAATCAAGTCGAAGGTCACGTACAGAAAAGACTGAGTTGGGAATCAAAGTGGAAGGGACGGAGAACACAAAAAGAAACAACTAACATTTCGGAGATCAATTTCAGGGAAGAACTGGGAATAAGATACAAAGGCACCAGTGAGGGTGTAGACAAGTGATGAGGATAACGAAATCTCGGAAGATATCCACGGGAGAGAAGACAAAAAAAAAGCCATGCCAAAGCCGCCAGCGTCGCGAGCTGCCCCCTCAGCGCAGGCGCGTTTGGGCGGCAGGGCGGGCGATTAGCGCGGCTTCCGCCCGCCAGGATAAACGCGCCGAGGAACGCGCCTTTTTATCGAGCGCTCCTGGCCGAAGGAAGTGCGCGCGCGGGGTGCGTTATCAGGTGTTCCGGAGCCGATAGGACCGCCCCCTCCCCCCGCCTCCGCCTGCGCGCGCTCCGCGGGGCCCTCGTGGCGTCGCCTCGCATTTGAACTGTACACAAGCGATGGATGGGAAGGGAGCGACTCGGTGCGGCGAGGCGGGACGCGATCCCCTTCCCCACGTAACTGCCAACGCTGCTCAAAGATGCGATTGTGCTACTTGCCTCCTCCAATGCACTTCATTGATACCGATGTCGGTTAGCACCAGTATCTCTTTGCTACAGATAGCTTGCTTACTAGAAATGGGATAGTGACGGTGAACCACAAAATACAAGGGCAACAACGAGAATTTTCAAATACAATAAGACTCAAGGTAAAGCGAACCTTGATGAGATTTAAGAATGTACTCGCATTCGGTTTATTAAAACTCGTAAATGTTTTCTGCAAATAATCAAGTTTCATTGAAAAGCAAAAACGCATATCAAAATAATGGGTTCATCGTGTTGGTTATCAGGATCAGTACTCTTCTAGCACTATTCCACAGCTTCTAGGTTTCACATGTCCATCAAAATTCATTTACAGAACAATATTCAAAGCAGAAGAAGGTAATTACAAATCCTGAAGGCATCCTATTGCTACACGGAGCTATCAATAGCTGAACCAGCAGCGATTACCGAAGAGCAGCTAATAACATGCTAATGCTCACGAAACGAAGAGCGTATGTATGCTGGTCAGGAATGCTAAATACGTTAGGCTTTTACTCTGCATTGCCTTGTTTATCGCCACATTGTTCTTGCTGCATTCGACTCTATTTCTGTGCGAATACCCTCTATCATAAATCATACTATATTAGCCATAAATCAGCCATACTCGATCCTCTGTAGCATGTGACGTCTTCCTGGCGGTAGCGTATGCCGATAAGAACCAGTACGGAGTGAAGAGAGAGGTAGGAAGGGGATATCTCAAGGAAACACGAAAACCACCGATCAGAGCAGTCCATCTATAAACCAGATCTCGTCTGGCGCCTCAAACTCTGTTTGATTCCTGTTCCCCGGCCACGATAGTACATGCGATCTCTTATGCATCATGGCACTTGATAGCCAGGCGTCTTCCCATCCATTGCAGCTTCCTTTGCCGGTAAATCACTCAATATTCAATAATAATCGAAAGTATGTAAGGCTACATTTATTTTTGGATTGAAAAAGACACACGTCCCATCTATTACTGATTTATCTCGTTACTAATGATTGGTTTCTGTTAACGGAAATATATTTTTTAAATTTTAATCGCATTATTAAAATTGTATTTGATTCTTTATAAACATGAATATATAACTTTTTCCCTTGACATAACTTCGCCGTGACAATTTTTTTGGAGAGCCTAACAATCGAGGCCACGTTGACAATTTCCCGGAGCCTTTCGCTTGCGTCCTCACTTTCTCCGCTACGGCGCATGAAGCTGCGTCCAAATGCTTGCTCGCTGCGAACCGCGCCCTGCGAGCGCTTGAAGCGCTTGAGCGCTCGCACTGCTCGCTGCCCCTCGCGCCATCGCCCCCGCCCCCGTAGAGGCCGCGCTCAGGCCCACGCGGACACTCCTGCAACGCGCCGGACTGGCCTACGCATCCAACCGCAGTCGATAAGCACAGGTTCAGAAGATGCAGATTGCTGAAGCCGGAGCCAAATGAAACAGATTTTAAAAATATCTCACACCTTTTTGGAACTTGTTACGTTGGGTTCATGTTCAGAGACGTAATTGACAGTTTAAGCAACAAATGCCATAGTTTTATTTTCTTTAATTCATACAAACGTATGTCGCCGTTTAGATGGTTAATACAGTCCCCCAATCAGAAAACAATAAAAATGAATATTTGAATACTATAAACAAGGGACAAGTTCTTTTACGTAATAGTCACACTGAGAATTATATAAATTAAAAAAATAATAATATACAATTGTTTATTTCTCAACCATCCTTTTAAACACGTGAAAATAAGCAATACTAAAGTTTGCACTCTATTTTCTTGCTTGAGAAGACCGTTTTTTTTAAATCTATTTTTATGGAGGGGTTGAGTGTTAATATGTTGTGTCAGTGGCACTTCACTAAGAATATATTTTAAATCTTTTATTTTCGATTCAGCAAGTAAAACATTTTTTCACAGGTAATTTAGGGATTTCCACAAGTAACAAAGCAATTTATTACTTAAAATATTATGAATTAATATGAATCTATAAATCTCTAATCATTTCATTCTGTGAGGTTTTTAATATTAAATAACTATTGTATTTTTGTGGCACAGATGAGGACTGCAACTTACCAGGCGTCCTTTTTAGGGGGTTAGAGGCATCATATTATTTTTTCGGTCTACTGAGCGCCAAATGCAAGAAATTCCTGTCATTTGTTGGAAATCATGGAAGAGGAGATCATTGAGTTACAACAGATCTTGCATCACTCGATTGCAAACTATTGAATCATATCCGTCTAGTTATGTTCTGCCATCAGGAAGAGAAGAACTGATGAAATACACTTCTTCGAGCTATCAGCTCATATATACTGCTCGTGTACTAATTCGCGAATTACAGTACTTTCACGTTGCGCATTCTACAGTAGAACCTCGCCAATCCGAATCCCACAAATCCGATATTTCGGTTAGTCCGATCAAAATTAGAATTGGAGGAAAAATAAGCAAAATAAATAAAAATACTTATTTGTAGTGTAAAGAAAGGATTTTATAATTACTGTTAAACTAAACAACCAATTATTGAAACACAAGTTGTTGAAATGAAAAGTTTATCGCGCTTGTAACTAAGGTGTATATCACTTTTTATATAGCAATAGTTCTCACTTAGAGGAACTTGCAAAATCGGTTCGTCTTTTCCTGTAAGGAACTGAATCTGCTAGATGCGATCGCTTCGTTACGTTTCCATTTTCTCACATCGTACGGTACACCTGCATTGTTTAATAACCTGTAGATGTATATGTATGGCATATATATGTATGTTTCGCACGGTACGCCTGCACTGTCTAGTAATCCTACAGATGTATTTGTATATGTACGGTAGATTTTTGTTTGTGTTGGCGCTCGAGGAATCGCGCTTGCAGCGAATGGGACTACGCGGGCGACGCGCGTCCTTCGGCCGCCGCCAGGCGAAAAACAAAGCCCCGCCCGGGCCCCCGCCCCCGCCACGCGGTTTACGAGCGTGCGCGAATGAGCGGAGAGCGTCCACGCTGCGGCCCCGGCGCACCCAAGACTCCTAAGGCCTCCGGCCTTAGACCACTTGTCCACGCCGCGACAGAAGCGCGCGAACGTCAATCATCAGGGCTCTTCGTCGACGACGGACAAAGGGACCGAAGCGGGTACCTGCTGCGGTCCCTTTGTCCGTCGTCGCCGGAGGGTCGGTGGAGAGCCCTGATGATTGACGTGAAGATGATTGAAGAGCCCTGATGATTGAAGGAAGGGCCCTCGCCGCGTGCTTCTATAGAAGAATTCTGCTGGTCGGAGGTATAGGACACTATGTCCATTTTTGGCCAAAATGAAATTATTGGTACAATAATATGAGCATTTTGCCCTCTATCCAGAGGTATACTACACTATGTCCTACATCTAATAACGGCGGAGTTACGGTGCTATAAAATAACACCAAGTCCACTTTCACTTACAGGTATGCAAACCTTCAGCTCTCCTGTAAAATTTAGTAAATGTGACATAGTGTCCTATACCTCCGACCCTCAGAATTATTCAATAAATCGCCATTTATTACGAGTATCTCGACAAAATATTATAGGCAACACGTGAGACGGCATAGAATAATCTCCAGGAAAACGTTTCATTAATGGAAAGGCACTCACTTTATCTAATCTTCCAAACAATACTGTATTCTCCGAAATAGAATAATTCATCAGGATGTGTGTGTGTGTGTGTGTGTGTGTGTGTGTGTGTGATGAACGAATTTGGAGGGAGTACTTTTGGAACACTTTCCGTCGCACACGGAAAATCATTTACCTCCTCTTACACCATCAGGCCGCATCATCTAGTTACACAATTATTTTGAGGAAAACTCACAATCGCTGAATAATCGTGAATAGGCCGAGACAATGCTCTTGGATATTCTGCCAATTGCCAATCCTGCCTTATTTAAAATAATCCTTACTGATTTATAGGTATACAATAAACTACATTTTGATACTAAAAAGTAGACTGAAAAATATTGTCTTTGGTACATTTGAATTAGAATGTCACTGAAATTTCTTCGAATCATCAGCTAGGACTTGTACTCAACAGTTTACGACACAAGAGCACCAGTTGTTTTACTAAAGATCAATATTTTACTTAAAATCACGATAATTTGATTTACATTAATTTATTATAGATTAATATCTGTTGCATTCACATAACAACTTCTTGTTATTGATCTTGTGCATGTGCAATTGTCGGTTTACGGATATATGTGGTATGCAATATTCTAATATTCGAAGATAGTAAAAGACATAAGGGCGGATATAGAACAATAACTATAATAATTGTTCTGTACAAGACGCAGATCCATCACTCCGCACTAACTCTACATATTCATACCTGCAATTCACCTTGTTCATGCCGAATGTATGTATAGACGACAATGTGCGTGAATGGAAATAGTGCATTTGCAATTAGCGTTGCGTGGAACAAATGAGGCGAGTGTTGGAGGAGCGTGCATGGCGGCATGTGCCGTATGCGAGGCACAGCGAGGAGCTGGCGCCCCTGCCCGCATCCCAATTGCCCATCGTAAGGTGTAGCGCGCGGGGGCAGGGGGGAGGGGAAGGGGGCGGGGCCGCACGTCCAGCGGGTGGCGATTACGGTGGAATGTGGGCGGCGGGCGCTCGCTGGCGCAGGCGCTGGCGGAGGGACACACCAGAGTCCCCATCGCCCGCGGCCGGCGCTGCGCCAGCCCTTGCTCCTCCGTCGCCTCCCAGAGGACCACCGCCACCCCCACAGCCGCTCCCGTCATCGGGAATTCACGAGAGAGAGAGAGAGAGAGACAGAGAGAGAGAGAGGAAGAGAGAGAGAGAAAGAGAAAGAGAGGGGGAAAGAGAGAGAAAGAAGAGAGAAAGAAACAGAAGAGTGAAAGAGAGAGAAAGAGGAGAGGGAGAGAGGGGGGGGCGGGACATTATCGTACGGATCCGAGAAAACAGATTTACGGTGTTCTCCGGCAGTATATTTCTTTGGTGTACGCACTACACTATACGTAAATGAAGTTACCCGACTTTTAAGTAACATTAGTCCAATCTAATTTCCAAAACTATACCTATACAACTTGTTCTCTAGATTGTCGTATCTGTTGAACTGGTTAATGTGGCCTGTGTGAAAACAGGTCCCGTCCATCTATATCAGGATTGTCCAAGTGGCGGCTCCACGATGCCATTTATCGTGGCCCGCGAAAGATAATAAAAAGTTAAAGTCCGTTGCATCCATGTCGGACGAGAACATTATTTAGATTTAAGATTTTTTTGTAGTAAATTCAGAAACTCAAAATCACCCCAATGTGTTTCACTGCGTTATGTATGGTACGGTCAGATATCACGCATGGTTCCACCCCACCCCCCGTTTCAGAGCAGCCGGACAAACTGGTGAGTTCAACTGCGGGTGACGTCAGGTGTGGATTGCCCGAAAATGAAAAAATGGTACGCAACCATATTAAAGGTCTTAGTTGTGGCCCTTGAGGCCTTGCAAGTCGGACACTCCTGTTCTATAAAGTGAGCGACAAACGGCCACTCATGCCTTGTGGCCTCATGCCTTGTGGCAGGGCATTCTCTCAGACATACCGCCAACAACCAAAAGTTCTCTATCGTATGTTGTTTTTCTCTCAATCGCAGCCGAAAACGCTGCAGATATAGCGACTCCAAATATTAAATTTATTCTACAATTCCAACACTATGGTATTCGAACTTATTTCTTAAAAGCTTTGTTTTATCGCTAAGTCAGAAGTCCACTCCCGAAGCGGTCCTGTTTTGATGTACTCCTTTCTTCGACCTTCCTTTTGGTTTACTTCCGCATATGTACAGACATGTTCTCGACATCAAGACGCGTATTTGATCTAATAATAAACTGAAAAAAACTACAATTCAATAACTTCGTTGAAATATAAAAATGTGTTGTGTAAATTGTATAATGAAAATAATCGAATACAGTTCATATTAAACTCGTCTATCGCTTATTTGGCATTATGATTTATTAGAATTTGAAAAACTCCACTTCCGTTAACATCACATTCTTCGTGAAACATTCTCGCCATACATAACATGCAGTTTTTGCCACACAAATAAACTTAACTAATATAACGAAAATAAAGGGCATAACCTCAAATGCAGAAAACGTAATCCCAAATTTGGAGCTAGCACAATCCTAAAATTCTTATATTTTCTATCTCGGATCATTAAAACAATTTATTGATTATTTAACACTTAACCGACAAGTGTTACAAAGTGTTGAACAAGAAGCGAAAGGATCAGAAACGACTTCCTTGATAACTAACACGTCAAACAGCTTTTTTAACAAACCCCAAGATTATTTTTTACACTTTAAAATATCGCATGATAAAAACATATGGAACGGATGCAGGTTTTTTCCTTTCATAAAATTGCCAATGTGCGACTTGACGGAGGATACGAGTGTCGGCGGATCTAGGTAACTGGAATACGCACGCGTTCTTAATATTTCTTGTTCACTTTCAGCTGCAAGGCGCCCAGCTTGCTGACATACTTCTTGGGACTGCTCAGAAGGCAACCCAATTTGTTTGTATACCGGTTTCTTCGCAGGATAACAGTGCTCAAGTCGGGTTAATGCATTGCCACGATTTCTTCGAAATTGATAGCGCGAGGGAACTGAATAATGCTCTTTGAGGGTTAATAGCTATGCTAACTGTAAGATCAAACGTTTGCGCTCGTTTGCAAAAGCTCTCATTCTTTATCTAAGTAGAGTCATTATTGTTAATTTTTATGCAAACATTACAATAAATAAACTTGATTATACCAATTCCCTTAAAATTATCTTCAGTTTTTAGTATAAGAGATTGAAAATTTTGTCCTTAGGGGAACTGTTAAGTTGCATCGTTTGAACATAATGCAGCGAAAATGCTACATACTGGTAGATGATGCAGTGTTGTGGATATGTGACATGTAACTGATCTGGTAGATGGAATTGCTTGAAACCGAAATTACAAGTGCATGAGCGGCTCCCCAATAACTATATAATCTTACATTTTCATCACAATTACTTTTGTTTTCAAAGTTTTATAAATCCAACGACCCAGTGTAATGATGTTTTGACATTTTAACACAAATGTATAATAACCTTGGGATGCAAAAAGCAAGACCCCCAAAACATACCAAACTGTGTAATGGCATCGAAATTATTCGTGACCTAAAAATTTTGAAGTTTAACTTATGAAGAAATACAACAAAACCTTTGGTTCAAAGGAAATAAAAGCGTTAACAATACACAAATCAGATTAAGCTCGTTTCATGCACATTAAATCCCTTCGACGAATAGGCCAGCTGAGAGCATAGGCGCGCTGCCGAGGAGGAAAATCGCACGCAAGCGGCTTGATCCGCGAGGGCGGAAGCAAAGCGGCGGCGTTATCGAACGGCGGCGCCGCGAGGAAGTGCGCCCGCTCTTCCCCAAGCGGGCAGCCGACATCGCTGAATTTAGCTCACAGCCGGGATTGCTCTTCTGAACGGGAGTTCTTAGGGGTCGAGTTCCCGAAGGAGAGGGCTTTCAACACCTAGTTAAAGTGAATTCATCCGCGTGTATAGGAGATTTCTAGCTTCGGATCGTGGTTTTCTCTATCACTACTGGGCCAACGCCGGAGAAGTTCTCTAACAAACTGGTCACGTATTGCACGCTATTTATGCTTTCTCTTCTTGGGTCTTATCCTCTCCCCTTATACATTTACACTTACATGCACTGCACGCAACTGCACATATCGTATTAGGAAATAAACTGAAGGATGGAGATTGATCCAAAATATAACAAAATAGCTGTAATGTAGTAATCAATGCCCCTTTAGACGTACGAATGTGATCATATTATTTCTATTTCCTTGTTTCTGTAATTTAACGTAATTCTATGAAGAGTTTTCATTTTCAAGGATTTGCCAAATACCCTTTTCCAAAACGTAATAAAAATCAATTAAGCATTTTGAAAAATGTTGACAGATTTTGCGAATGGTCATTTCTATAAAGTTAGTATCAACTGCTATTTCGAAAAAATCCCAATGAATTCAAACAAGTCAATGTATTAAGCGGTTTTGCGCTTTCTTCTTCAAATGCTCGTCCTACCAACATTTTAAAAGGATAGCATTTGGAGGTTCGTTGGTATTTAGAGAGGATACTGGCAACGTTCATGAAATATACAAAAATATGCTCATAGCATGTATTTACAAGTTGACTAAAACTTGCTATATAACACTATTACATTTTAAGGAACGAGCTTTTTATTCCTGATGAAAGTTTGATCTCCGAAACGCTCTGCGAGTGAAATAAAACAAAAAAAACAAATAACTGAGTCTTAAAATTTGATTTCGAAACTTCTATCAGGAAAACGTATTACAGACAATCATTAAGTGATAAAAAAGAGCTATTTGTAGTATACAATTCGATCGTGAAATATGTTTTTCGTGTGGCGTTCTTGAAAAGGAAATACTAAGAAGAACTTGGGGAGCCGTGCTCCGCGGGCGCTAGAAGGCGCAGGCAGCCACAACGCGCTGCGAGAGGAAGCCCTCGCTGCCAGGAAAACACGGAAGTGCGCGCTGCGATTGGCTATCTCCGACGAGCGCCCCGCGCGCGCTCTGCGGAGCTGCTGGGAGCCACTGCCCGCCGCCTGCTCCGCTGGAGAGGCAGGGGCCAGGGTGGCATCCATCTAGCATTCAATTTTAACTTCTTTACTATAGATTTAAAAAGTGTTTAATACCAGTTCCCCCATATATATTCATACACGTGAACAGGCCAATGCAAATATCACTTCACGCAGTTTCCTTCTTTCTCCACCAGAAGTCCATCAGCTGCGCAGCTCTCCTTTCAGCTGTCCATTCTCCTCTGTCCTCCTTTTCACCGACAGGAAATTTGTGGTCCAATATTTTCTTTCTACATTCTTTTCAATTTACACAGTATTGTTCAGTCATTTTAAATTTTTGTATTTCTTCCTTCATTTGTTTGACATACCCTCCTTGGCCTTTGAAATTTCAGATTTTATCAATATTTCTCTCAGATGTTACAAAGGAATACAAAGATAGAAATATCCAGTTATTCACTACCAGGGATTTACAAAAAGAGTTTGTCGAAAAATCGTCACCTTTCGCTACAGCATTACAATACTACAATGCATACTACGTACACCCGAAAGAAAAATCTTACGGTACCTTCAAATTGGTTTAGAAAGGAAAACTTTTATCTAATCGCCTCAGTTACAAAAAAATGCTACAGTTATATGCCAGAATACTCAAATATTTATCAATGTGTCTAGTTACAACTATTATTGCATCCTTCCCTACCAACATATATCTTTCGGTGGACAAATACTATAACTCGGAAACGAGGCATGTAGGCGTAACAAAATTCTTTCTTGGCAGGACGCTCAGAGGGAAAAAAAGAGTTGCAAATTAGTATTTATTTATTTTACTGGTGTTCCTCTGAACTACTTAAATATCAAAACGGAATAAAAGAGTACCTATATTTTTAACAAATGAAAGAAATTGAATACTTTCAACACTCAAATTTCACGATGGATGTTCCCAGTGACTTGAGTCGCTCGTATTTTTTATAAACAAGTAACATCGGTTTCTAATTCATCTTTTTCGTGCCTACCAAATTAAAAGACCCTCGAATTACTTTTCCATATTCCTGGTTTAGTAAGTTTTGTGCCTCAGCCGATCGGTAGAATTCGCCCCAAGATACCCTCCCCTACATTCCTCCATTAAGCAAAACGGTCTTTGCGACTGATCGCCAATAAGATGGCACGATGGACGACGCAAACTGCTAGTCAATAACGCCAACGGAGTATACTTCCAATTGGAGTACGCCATCGGGAAAGTAACGTTTTGTCATTCAAAAACTAATCATGCAGCAGTGTTGCTTCGCGACTGCCTGAAGTACTAATTTACAGTAGAGAAAGTAGTAAGTACAGTTTTAAAATGTTTGTTTTAATGAGTATACTTTCAAACATTTGTGTTACATGTGTCGGAGCCTTCTATGACGTTGCAGTCGCATTTAAGAGCTCGGGCATAACAGTAAAGTCACTTATTCACAAGCAAACCGAATCGGTTTTTAAGACGGCACTTGCGGAGCCGCGCCCAAAGTTGACTCCCGGAGGTTACCAAAATGCGCCCGTTGTTGTCACTGCGCCCTCAAAAACATTTTCTGGAGCTCTGGTGTACGTACTTCGTAATATGGATTTCGGCCTTCAAGCAATTTTGACCAGATTGGTCGATATGAACTCTGTAACCGCAACTCGTATTCGAGCTCCGAAAAATCTACCCCTCCCGTCTCTCTTCCATCATCACGTGAATACCATTTCTCTTTAAAGCACCCAAGGCTTTCTTTCCGTAATAATTTTCAATTCCAATCTTCTCCGGTCCATCCCATTCTCCCCTCTCAAACTAGCCATTCATTTATCCCAAATGTTCCTCGTACTTGTCATCATACCGTTCATTTTTCTCCATATTATCAAGGATACCATTTGCATTTAAATAATTCTTTACCATATATCATGTCTTCCAGATGTTTGGTCAGCGTCTCTACTGTGATTTGCGATGTGAAGTTTCGACTGGAATCTTCCCATCAGATGCCGATCTCGATACGTCATCACAGTGTAGATGATGGCACAGCTACTTCAGCAACTGAGGTTTTAAATGGTGTAACCTGCGACGGGTTTAAAAGACAATCCTACACGACCTATCCAACGACAACGCGCCAACAAAGACACTCTTCTCTCGCCTTTCCTTCAAACGCGTTGACGACCATGTGCAACTCATTATGCACAAAAGCGCTATTTATTGAGAAGTACACACCTTCCAAATGGACCGTTGGCTAAACCTCAATGTATAATGACAACGCTGCCGAAAGGACGGGTCGGGGCAATGCATGGCGAAAAGGAGCGCTGACAACTTACATAACATTAAGGAACGCAGGTACCGCTTTAGATGAAATGGAGAAAGAACGTTGTAAAAAGAACTTGAAATGTAATGTAGAGTAAAAGAAAAATGTAAAGAATGAGGAGAAGAATGCTGGAATGAGTAAGAGAGCAGGATAGGGCAGGACAGAGAAGGAGCTAGAGAATTTTGACGGAAAGAAACGCTGCAGGTACGACAAGAAGAGAAAAATTCATTATTTTCTGAAGTAGTGATCAAAGGAATAGACGATAGCAATAATAATGTGAATTATTGGCCTGCTTTCGTCTCCACTACTTCCGTATTAGTAGATCGAACCTGGATCCCAGCAACAGAAGGCTTATCACTAGCAATTACACAATGAACTCTCCCTGTAAATGAGTGTTTTAGCAGCTAAAGCGTAATGGATCAAAGTAACATGTGTAACGATTTTATTTAAAATCGATGATCAAAATTAAAATATCGAGGTTGAAATATATCGGCCAAAAACATAAGATGTTTTCAAACAACCATATTTTAAAGCTGTTTTAGTAACATGTAATATTAAATCCGTGTGCAACAAAATTTAATTTGACAGTGGCCTTGTTTATTACTTAATTAAACTGAAAACAGTAAAAATAATAAAAACAAAAGACAAAACAGCTTGAAAGGCTGATTGCGCAGGGTTCATCTGAAAGGGTCATGGGTCAGTTCCCGGAATAAGGAGGGATACGGGAAGAAGGGGCAGGGGCAGGTCTTACGCCGACGGCGCACGCGTTAACCGCCTCTCGATGTGCGAAACACGAAGAAAGACATACGAAACACCAGGGCATCGGAGTCATCTCAGGCGAGGGATAGTGTGCTCGATGAACGTAGTACGAACAGCATTTGATTCGAACACATAACCTAAAAGAATCACCAACTGGTTACATCGAGTATATCGATTTTAAAAACATGGACCTTAATAGGTAGTTTGTGAACGCCACAGCGAAAAGCCATCGACTGCAATCTCGATCTTCTGCTCACGAGCAGATGCACAAAAGTGGTGCAGAACGCGAACTGCGCATGTGCAGATGATAGTGCTGTTGATTGCCCTAACCTTCGAGGGTGCGCAAACTCCCTAACACACGGCCATCGATGTCGCGAGGCCCTTCAGGGTGGCCGCGGAAGCCCCGAAGGCCGCACGAGGAAGCGCCGGGCGGGCCAACGCTTCCTTCCCTGTGCATTGGCCCTGCTGGGCTGGATGATGTGCTAGGGAGGGTTGACGTTGCTACATTTTAGTTACTCGTATTAAACCGCGAACGAAATTAAATTCATATGACAAGACCAGCATTTACTCTTCAGTCTGTTCACAAATAGTTCATTGTTTGCTTTTATTACGAAACTACAATAAGTTGCCTTCATAATGTAATGTTTAGTACCACATTAAAGACCGTGTGTTACAACAGAAGCAGAAATAGTTTTTTCTTATGCAAGTAAAATACGTTACTGACAAATATTCTGTAAAAGTATCCTTTTAGTTCCTACTGCAATACGTAAATATTTTCATTTTCTATATTTTTAGTTCACTGATTTTACAGAGATTTTCATGTCTTATACCAGAACTGGGTTAGGGCATAGGCACGCTGGGAGTTCATTTCTCGAAGATCCCTCTTATTTTGTTAGATTTGTCTTAATTTGATGTTTGGATTTTTTATTTTGAATTTGTAAAATTAGAACGTACACAAATGATAATTTGTAATTTTTATATAGAAATATGTCATATTTTAACATAGATGTTAAATAAAATAATTAATGCGACGTTAACTAATAATTCGTAAGTATTGTCTGACATGTACTTCGCATGAGACCCCTACTCTGCTGCGAAACCCGTACTTTCGTCGTCTCGTCAACGTGAAAAGAGGTAGTACACAGGTGGCCAAATTATTAGACAAAATATTTTTTCTCAAGCTTAACGGAGTATAATGAGTGCTCAAAAGAACCTGACAAAAGTAACTTATGAAGTGTAATGTTGGTTAATGCTATTGGAAATGTATACACAGTACAATGAGGTACGATCAATACTTAAAGGCTTTAAAGAAACTATGACCCCCTCATATAAATGAGTTGATTGGAAAAAAATAATGACTACACTCCATATTACAACAGGGAAGAAAGTTGGAAAACATCTTCAAGACATTAATCAGTCTGGGTTGCAATGGGCTGCAAATAGCCCTGACATGAATTCCATCGAAAATGCTCGTTTGATAGTTAAAAGAAACTTAATACAAGAAACTCATTAAAACCAGCTCATAAAACAACTCATTCGCATCTCGCAAAATGACACTCAAATTAAAAATTGAATTTCAATATACCTCAGAGCATGTATGTTAATTTGCTATATAATGCTAAAACATTAGAACCCTGTTACACAGAGTGTGTCAATATCTACAGTCGTAAATAAATTTTGTCTTATTTAATAATTCTAGTCTAATAATTTGACCACTTCTGTAGATGTTAAATGAATACATAAAAACGCAGAAGTAACGGATTTTATATTGTCAACACAACCCATAAAGGAATCTTGTGAATTTGCATGACTCTACGTTAGTCTCCCAGAAAACAACCCCCATTAGCAGCGTCGTTTGGAGACACTGACTGCGCGTTGTCATCCTTCGTGATGAAGTTGAGGTCGAGTTTTAGGGAAGTCACAACGCGTGAAACATAAAAAAGCTCTCAGCAGTAAGCAACACAACAGGTTACTCAACGGATTTCCTCCAATATTTATGACTTCATTCAAGGAAGCAGGATATTCGAGTCAGTTGGAGAATTGTGGTGGTCTTCCGGCGTATTGTTTTTCCTAATATAAGAGTGACCAACTTGCTTTGCCAAACAATGAGTGCGTCGATTGTACGTATACACATCATTACAAAATACATTGCCTCGTAAGAATAGTGCTCGGTAGTATTCGAAACCCTTTCACTACACGAATAAGATGAAATACTGAATGCAATAATTAAAAAAAATCAAGCTTTTTCAATTCCTATTGTACTCTTACGTAACGTTCAACAATTCAGTCCACAATCTCAAACTATTATAAAAGTAATACTTAAAGCATTCTCGACAATTTTGTCCATTTATTGAAAGAAAATGAGATGTTTGTATCAGTATATTTTTCAGCTTTCGAAATTTGAAGACTGTAACATTATCATTTGAAATGCGACAATATGATAAGCATTTAAAATATTAACAATTCTTCTAAATGCCTCCTGATAGCAAAACTATTTTATTAAACTGAAGATATGAGGTGTAATAAACCGAAGAAGGTAGACATTGATCGGAAAATATGTCCATCCCATTTTTAAACGAAAGTCGATCACGCGATTTTCAGTAGTTTCTTACGACGAGTTTTTAGTCGTAAGGTGGAATATTTGTTTTACAATTTTGATTTATTTTCAAAAGCAAATAATACAAACAAATGCGTTTCTCTGGCGTAATGACAACAAAAGAGTCATCTACATTATTTTTCATCAACTGACATATTATTCTACTCTCATACCAACACCTATTTGAAATTGATATAATTCATTTCCCGAAATTGTGGGTAGGCTGACAACCGTGATTGCAATGGACAACACGTCTAGCAATATGGTATATCCGAATCTCCCATCTGTCATCGCATACCTGCCGATTAAAAACTGAGATAAATGCATAGTCACTCGCGCGCGACATGCTACAGGCCGGTCATAACAGTGGACACGCTGATTCCAATTAATGAAAGGGAAGTAATTGATCTGCAGCAAATTTATTTACTATCTCAAACAGTGTTAGCCATGGAATTAGGAAAAAATAAATACGTAGCATTTATCTTGTATTAACGCTCCCTTATTTCTTCTCAGTCTCATCACATATTCTCTTTTGTCTCAATGTAGCTCTAAAAAGCTCTAAAATCCACTATATTTTTCGGCTATGAGTGGCAATTACCATGTGTATGAAACCTTTCGCTTCAAAAGGGCAAGGACCAAATCATCAACAAGCCCTTTAGTGAACGACACGCGATGCACATAATATTTTTCATCGTTGTATTACACGTTTACTTGTTTTAATTAGTGAAATTCGTTCCATTAAATTCACTCAGCTTTTCAGTAGCTGTCAAAATCTAAACACTACAGGGAATCCCAAACGACAACGGAAACTGGGAACGTACGAAAACGCTGTCAACGTGCGAACAAGAACTCTAAATGTAACATTTCTGCCACAAAAATGTTAAAAGAGCTTTCTGCTGTCCGATATATTAAAAACAAGAGGAAAATATTGACAAACGTAAGGCGAATATATTCACGATAGAGCGCAGCAATACAGAAAAGGTAATTCATCGAAACTTGATAAAAGACCCCTTAAAAGAAATAATATAAATTCCAGATATACGCTTAAATTTAATTTAAAAAGCAATATAAAGTAATAATGACTATTTTTTTCAATTTTCACTTGAATTCAAATTTTAAATTTAAAAAGGAATAGTTTTTCTTATAAACGGAAAGAATATCCTCCCCTAGAGACTATCCTGATCCACTGTTTCGTAGTTCAGCATAACTTAGTATACCGTCAGAAGCTTTAACGCTCTGTTTATAGGATTTTAAATCACCCGTCAACAAAACACAGCCGAAAGTTGCCCGATACGTACCGTCAAAGAAGTCATAAGCATACAAAACAACTGAGCACTGAAAGGAAAGCAGAACACTGAGGCAACATGAATCGACATGGCTGTCGCCAAGCATATTGAGAATGATCCAAAGTTCATATATATTTTAAGTTTCCATGAAAAATATTGCACGCAACTCGTACGACAGTGTCTTCGGCAAACTCATTTCAAAATGCCGTTCACGTCTCCTGACGTTGCGTCGTTCGTCAACATTGCATTGATACGTCACAGGCTCGCTTTGTATATTACGTCCAAAACTGAAGTTTATGGCTGAGTGATTTTCTTGGCGCAGCGACGCACAATAGGTGCCTGCGAAATATTGAAGGTGTCGAGGGGCCTTTGAAAAGTGTGTTAGAGCGGAGGACGTGTGGGTGTCCGAGGCGCTGATTGAGTTACGAGGCGGAGGCTAAAGCGCGCGGCCTCCACTGCCCGGGGCTCCTAATTGCAGGCAGAGGCCTCCCCGCGGCCGCGTGCTCACAGCAGCGCCGAGCCTCTCCCTGGCGCACCCCGATTAATATCTCACGGCCCCAGTGGAGTTAAAACAGCACATATTTTCTCGCATTAATACTAAAATTGCAATTTTCGAAAATTTAGTGTACAACGAAAATAAGACTACTATTCTTTTAAGCGTTCTTTGTTCTATCCACGGAAAAAACTGAACAAAACATTTGTAGCGGATTTCGTTTATAAATTGCATTAATTTCACGCACAAACTTTGCAAAAACTACTAGTTTTATCGAAAAACAGTACACGACCTTTCGAAGATATGAGTTTCTAAGACAGATTTTGCCTAAGACAAAAATCTCTATCTTTAAATTTGTAGTTTCGAAATGAGATTAGCACTAATTTCATACCATCCATTGGTACATACAAGGAGAAAATTTAAAGACAAATTTGAAGTCGTTTCGAGAAAAAAAATTAAAAATTTAAATATTGCCTATTTTTCATGCAAAATTACGCGAAAACTACTCATATTTTCGAAAATTTGTAAGGACCTTATTTCAAGATCTGTTATTAAAGAACATATTTCATTCAGGAAAAAGTCTCTAACTTCAATATTGTAGTTGAAGGAGCACGCGAAAAAACAGAACTTTTGTAATTTTTGAATAATCAGGGATTTCAACTAATATGGGACCTGCACTATTCTTTTAAGCGTTCTCATCGCCATCTGAGAACACAATTTAATAAAAAAAAAGTTGGAGTCATTTTGAGAAAATTTTGGAAATGTTGAGACTTTATATGAAATACCCACCAAAATCAAAATATTCCGTTTCAACTCATAAGGCCTCGAGTTCATTTAGGGAAAATTAATTTTGAAGAAAATGGACTGAACGGTTTAAGCGCCAGCGACGGACCGACCGACGGACGGAGAGGGACAGACATACGTCTTGTCAATAGAATTTTGAGAATGAAGGACACACAAAACATGGATTAATATAGATTCTGACTACACGTTTAAAAAAAGTAATTTACTATTTACGGGAACAAGATTTATGCAGTTTTTCCATGACCAGGGCACTGCAAAAGGAGTTTCTGTCAAAAATTCGCCGTTATCCAGCGCACGATTACAATACTTCCTCTACTTTGGAAGTAAGTGCAGGAAAGTAAAAAGAAAGTGAGAATGATCTTTAACTTTTTCACTTATTTTATAAAGAAATAGAAAATGTTTTTGAAAAACATTTGGGACCCTCATTCAGAGGATCGATAGTATTCATCCAAGAATGCTTCCAGGCAAAACACAGAAACCTCGGAATGAAACAGCCCACATTGAGATACGTTTAATGATCTCACCTATTGACCTGCATCAGCAAAAATGCATATGAACAAAACCATGGAAAATGGTTTTTCAGAAAGTAGCTTGCACACTGCTCATGGACAAGAAATAAAATACTCTCGTATAACTCTGCAATAAATTAAATATTTTAACTAAAACAGTCTTCACAAACATTGAAATAACATGTCATGGTGTAGTAGTATAGAATATGAATAACAACAGTTTATTTCATACGTAAAGAAAAGTTGCTGTTCCGTACCGGGACACGTAAACAGCAAATATCGGGCGACCTCATCCTTGCAGTCTCGCTTGCTTGCTCTGCATGGCAGCTGTGCCGTAAGTGGTATTTTCATATCTTGCAATGTTATTTGCTGGGAGGGGGCTATTTGCAGACGATCCGCGCGCGTCTTCTCGACCCCGGCTGTCTTTAAAGCCACCCCTTGTGCGAGTCTAAGGGATCCATTTCGGGCAGGCGCGACCCATTAGCGTCCCCTGATGCTCCTGGAGCAATTCTCACTTTTTGATATCGGTCTCACTTCCGAATTGACCGGTTGGGAGAACGTGAAATGTCCTCGGAACGGGACATTTCCGGAGGGATTTTAACACCGCCGGGCACCCGACGAGGTTCTTATAATGCGACAAACATGGCACAATCAGTATGGGATTTCCCGCCCTTCGAAAATCCAAGCGTCTCTGTGGCACACTGGAGGTTCAGAGGTCGCCAAGCTGGTTGCTCATCCTCGGAAGCCGATAGCAGCGGCGAGTTTTAGATTACAGTTGGAACGCGAAGTTTATGAATAGGCGGAACAACGCTATCGAATACTTTCCTTTTTCAGTCACAATCGACCCTTTTTCTTTTTGTATCTTTCCTTTCAGACGAAACCATAGACATCTTTCACATGGCGGGAGGCTGCATAATTTTCTTTCAATTCCCCTGTGCATTGAAAATTAGTTATACATAGTGATATATTAGTGATGATTATATATATATATATATATATATATATATATATATATATATATAACACTAATTTTCAATGCACAGAATACACATAATACACAAAAATCCTTTCTTAAGCAAAATTTTCTTTCCCATCGGTGAATAGGCTTTTAAATCTTTTTTTTACTGAAAATGAGATAAATACTGATTCTCCTAATCAATCCGTATATTTGGTGTCATTCGATAAATTAAATTCCTTCAGGTTGCTGAGTAATTTACAAACATTATAAATTTCATGATTTCGAAAACGATACATATACTGTATTTCTCATGTAACAGACATATGAACAACTTTATTTTGAACTCATCTTTTAGTGTGAATAATCAGGCATATTTATGTAGAGTTGAGAGTACGTAGTTTGAACGCCGAAGCTTTGTAATAGACCGCCACTTTTTGAAACAGACGTCAGCGATGCAATGGAGAGGTGAAATGCTACAGCAACGTGAGACGACCGAAATAAGGAATTTTCTAATCTGCGAAAATTAAAGTGTAGTCAGGAAGACAGAGAGAGAGAGAGAGAGAGAGAGAGAGAGAGAGAGAGAGAGAGAGAGAGAGAGAGAGAGAGAAGAAAATGACGGGTCGTGGTCGAATGAACGGTAACGTTATAGAAAAATCCAGCCCCTACCAACAAAAGAATAAAGCGGAATAAATTCACTAAGTTAAAGACTGACACACTTTGAGGAAGCAACGACGACAAATAACAGCACTTTGAGACCATCATACAAATTTTATCTATATAATGTAGGAAGACGTTTTTCGAACTCGATATATTTTGTTAATCGTATACAACTCTGAAGTGAGATAAGTAACAAACTTATCATTACAGTTTAGTATAAATGCTGCCTCAAACTCTTTAATATGTTGCAATGCATGGATTATAGGTTTGTGCTGTTCTACTCGGTTTCAACTGAATCGACTTTTCCTTGTTTGTCGTTTTTTAAATAAAATACCTAGTAAGTTTTATTTTTAGTACTTGGTGGAACAATGTATTACGTACAAATTCGTTAAAATTTATTCGCAACATCTATGAATATTCTACTTTGGAAGAAATTTCCGCAGTGGAAGAGGGTTGCAACACCGTGGGTAGTAAGCATCAGCAGGGAATAAATGAGGCCTGAGGTGTAGACGGTGCCTTCCATCCCGCAGAATGCATCTCGAGCAAGGGTAAGGAAGCATCGTACAGGTCCTCTGGCCCTTCCCCACCGCATACCCACCGCCCCCGTTCCGCGCTCAGCACCACTTGCTATTCTGAGAGTGTCGTCGTTATCGCCGCCACCATCACTACAACCACTACCTCCATCTCCGTAGCCCCCACACCGACCATCGTCACGTCTGCCTTCGCACCTACCCGTTGGCCCCACCTCCACCTCTGCAACCTTCACCTACACCACCGCCGGAACTATTTCTTGTGCTGCCTCCACTTCCAGAACCTCCGTGCCCTTCACTTCTATCCCACTACTTGTCTATTTATCCATTCTGCCTACTTGCGCTTCCGGCGCATCAGCGCAACAGGTAGCTCACTTGTTTAACAACGTTACTGTACTACCATATATCTCAATTTCGCTTTGTTGTTTTCACTTCTACTACGTCATCCTCTTCCACTTCGCTGACTCTTCCTAACCCCGAGTCTCCTCGGAACTCGCAATCTTAGTACTAACAAACAGAATTTACGTGAACGACAGTTTGTGTTACATTAACGATAGTTTACTTGTGCAAAACACCGAGACATTTTCAGAGAAACAACATGGAATTGAATCCCGACATTATCAGGCGCAAGTTACCCTTTCCATATCAAGTGTCGACAAATCATCTCTATACTAGTACTTTCTGGGGCCGAATGCAAAGTTGTCATTTCAAACCTTTCATACTTCAAATTCACCTTGAAGGCTTAGTTTCTTTGTTGATAGTTCAAATTTAATCCGTAATAATTTTGAAGGTATGTATAATTATATTTTTTGCAACATCCTGAACATATCGAAATGGCTGAGATCCTCTCAGTTTCATCTAAAGGCAACTTGTCCCGAAAGGGTGCTTGCTCTTTGCCGAGCGCCGCCTTTGGGTCCTGAGCAGTGTGTCGGTCTTCGGTGGCGCATCAAAGGGAGCCAACATTTCCGAGCACCTTGGTTAATCGGGATTGGGGAGCAGTCGCTCGGTGCTCGCCGAATGCCGAGTGAATGGCACAGCCTTTAGCGGAAACCGGGAGATTCTCCACTATCATGTTCCTGCTAAATCGACGTTTGCGCGTCCTGACGACCGCGTGTTCTGATCGTCCATATGGCTCTGCCTCGTCCTCCGAACTAAGGATGTGACGCAACATCGATGTTTCAAATAATTGATGTTCAAAATGAAATCGTCGCTGCTAATAATAATTCGCCGAAACATCATTTTAAACATCCGTGGGTTTAAAACGGTTGGTGGTGTTTATAAATTTCTAATTGATAAAATTTTTAAAAAATGATCAGATCCATTAAGACAACTATCATTATCTGATTGGCAAATACAAATATTATAAACTACATTTATCAAAGGAAAATAGACTACGTTATTTTTCATCCTTGGACACTGTGCTCTTAAAAATATTCAGTTTATGAATGTATCAAAAAAAATCTTGTCGTCGTCGTTGTTTTTGTTGTTATCATCGTGATTTTTCCTTTAAAAAATAAAATATCGTCCACGTAATACATCGACCTCGTTAAATCGATGTTTCTATAAAAAAAACACGGACGTGGATGTCGCATCCCTTTCTCTCATCGGCGCGTCCCTGGCGCGGCGCGGGTTGCGCGGGTGGGGAGAGCGTGGGGCG